>JARHVA010001313.1:1292500-1527500 GCA_037957365.1 Torreya grandis
TATTAAATATTATTTGGGTCATTAAATGAATTTCTAAGCCTTTAAAATGATTTATGATTAATTAAAATCATTAGGTCTTTATAATGGTCATTTTAAAAATCTAGTCAATTTTAGATTTTTATATATGAATTTAGGCTATTGAGAATGGAGTATTATGAATTTATTATAAAATGTTCATACCATGTGAATCAATAAATCAAGCTATTTATTTAATGTATTTGGTATATAAACTATGTTTGAATTCAAAACTAACTATTTAAAATGCCCTCAAAAGAATAAGTGTCATTTCCTTTTTATGCTTCTTTCTAGCGCAATCAAATTTTGACTTAATCATTCCTTTATCTATTTTATAGGTTTGATACTGCTCCATGGCCCAATATCTAGAAAATTTTCACCTCTATGTTTTTCTTGGAATCAATGAGAATGAAAAGACTTAGTTTACTTTATAAAGTGGGCCAGGTCATGAAGACTTGGGATGATGTTGTGTGGCACTATACTAGGAGCCAAGGACCCATAGGTGATTTTAAATTGGCAAAACAAAGTGACCTAGGACCTAAAGGCTTAGTATGACACCATGTGGCACCATCTAAGGAGACTAGATCTTGGTAGAAGGCTTAATGGAGGGTGTAAAAATTAGAAGGATCTGAAGGCCTAGTTCATCAAGATGATACCACGTGGAATTATCCTAAGAGATTAGGCCTAAACATTCAAAGTAGAATCCCACATGAATAGTAGTGAGTGAAAAATTACCAAATGGCACAACCAAAAGAGTGTGTCTAGAAAGTGATTAGCATGGTGACATATGGAGGCTAGGGAATAATGTGAACAAAGCACATGGATTTTATGCCATGGTCAGAAGTGTAAAGCTAATATTTATAGGTAAGGAATAGAACAAAAATAATTTCTTAGTATATTTTAAATTACCCTTTATTGATTTGATGAGTTTAATCAAAAGATAAATTCAAGTGAGTGTGCCAATGATGCTAAAGTGGTAAAACAAAGGAGCTCGAGTAGTTAAGTCAACTAGAATAAAATGTTGAGTGAAGCTAAAAAGGGCCCCATGTTGGCATCTACATAATAAATCTTGGGAGGGTTGAATTTTATGCCCAACTACCTATATAGAGGCTATTAATTTGAAAAATAAATTGTGCTATCTACCAAGGATAAGAATCAAATGCAAAATTAGAATTAGAATTAAATGAAGATGTGGCATGCACTCAAAGATCATTAAAAAGAAGAAAAGAGATTACTTATTACTTAAAGATACATGGATAGTTGAAAATCTCAAGTTAATCCTAAATAATTTTCCATTACAAGAACATGGCTTGAAAATTTATCAGAGTTAAAAGATAATACCAACCACTCTCCCTAATCAACAATGAAGATTTGTACTACCCTTATAGTGGGAAATTAGAATTTGATTTTTTATCTCTTTATACTTTTAGGTATATATAGTTTTAGATCATAAATTTAATTAGGGGTTGACATTTTGTGAATAAAAATAGACACATTGTGCTCAAACACATTTTTTGTAATTTCATATTTTCATAGTGTAATCTCTAACTTTTCTTGTTTTTGTATTTATACTATGACAATAAGATTTTTAAGTGAATGACTAATTAAAATCTCATTATTTATTAATTAAAAGTCTTTAACCTAATATCTTAAGTGTTGTGGAGGCTTGCATTTATTTTCTATGCATTTTCATGATGTTTATAGTCAACTTTCCTCTTGGTAGCTTCTCCTAGACTCTCGCACCATTCTCTAACTAGAGTTCTGCTAGGTCTATCTCAGCTAAGGACTGGTTTCAATGGGATTGGTCATTTATAAAATTTAAAGTCATCTTCATGGCAATATCATTTTCTCATTTTCCCCTCTTTACATTTGCATTTTATTTTATGAGTTTACTACTTTAGGAATTATGTATCAATGGATGCAATATAAAATATAATATTTATATTGATTGGTATTTAATTTTTTTTAATTACCATTACATCATTGTTTCATATATCAATATGGTAAGCTAGTAGATAAATCAGTTTGACCTATGCTAGTTAAACCTTGAGAATGTTGGATTTCTATTTGAGCTTAGACCCTACAAATGTTATAAAATAAAATTGTAGCCTCTTAATGAATGTCTTAATTAGAGAAATCTACACCTTAATTTGTAAATTTATCCCCTTAAAATGAATATTAGCATACAATGCATGATACTAACAACCTCTCAATAAAATTTTAGCCTCTTAGAGAAATCAACCAACTCAATCAATACGATTATACCAAGGTATAATACATTTAGAAATTAGAGAAATATTTTATTCGCATGATCTTCATCCTTTTAGGAGAGGAAAATATTAATAACCCCTACCTATTGTTGGCTATGTAAAAATACTTATCAACACTAATAACACCACTTGTTATGTCTCTAACTCATCTTCTAAAATAATAATAAAACTAAAAATAAAAATAAATTCAATGAGATGCAATTTGATATTATTCCTTCTATACAAATGCAATGTGATAATAATAGCAAAATATGAAATATTTATAAATTATGCACTAATTTTGTCTCAAAATATAATTATATTAGTCATTAATCCATAATACCAAATTTTAAATTATATGGTCAATTACAACCCATGAGTGAGTCTTTCCATATCAATACTATCCATACTAGTCATATCGTGTCCATGGTGCATGTTATTAGTGACCTTAAAAGAAAATTACTTGATCTCACTTTGTAAACTAGATCATATTTTACTAATATTAAAAATAATATTATTTTAAGACAACCCCTTACATGAGTTATATGTTAATATCCCTATCTTAATTTTTTTTATGCCTATACTCCCATTTTTCGATGGTCGTGAAGATCCTTTTATTCATTTAACTAAATAAAAACTTTATTTTTTAGAATGAGGTTATGATGGACACTTCCTACTAAAATATTTTCATACAAACCTAACAAGAGATGCCTTAGATTAGTTATATATCCTACCTAGTAGTGCCTTACCTAATTTGAAAACATTGGAAGATGTCTTCCTATCAGATTATCACAAATATATGCTACTTAAATTGACATTGCAACCTATATAAGGTTTCCAAATTGATCATTATGGGCTTATCAAAGATTAAATTTTGAGATTAAAAACTATTTTACATTCTTTAAATTAACAACCATCAATTTAGTAAATAAAACCATATTTAGTAGGGTTCTTTTGTTTCCACTTACAAAAATATCCATCCATAAAATCTAATACCTCTGTTTAGAATTTAGACATGGATGTGTTTAAATATTCATATGATCTTGATTATTAAACACATAAGGCTACTAATGAAAATGGATGAGGACCATCTTCAGAAAAGAATGAAGTTATTGATAAAAGGGTAGAATCAAAATTTACCTCTACTAAATAAAGCAATTTAATTATAGTCTCTCATAAGAAGGATGGATCAACAAAAATAGTTACAATCAAGGAATAACAAATTAAATTACTTAATAAATGGAAATAATTAGTTTACAAAACAACCAATTAAGTTTGAAAGTTTTTGAAATCAACTACATGATATTCTAAGAACATTATTGGATAATAATTTAATCACTGTCCATTCTAATTAAATCATCCTCTTTACCATCTTGAGGAATTAAAAGGAAAACCATTTTTCACTTATCATAGTATTAATGGATATCAAGATAATTATTTTTATACATTGTTTAAAATATTATATAAATTATGGATAAGGGGATTATTACATTTTGGAAAATGGACAACAATACCATAAAACATACCTCTTCATCTTCTTCTACATCTCCTTATACTAAGACAATGATATCTTTGAACATTCTTGAGAAGGAATGAATTTTCATTCAATATCTTATTAATGGTAAATTTAGAGAAGACATTATTTTAGATAATATGCAACAAAATATTACATGCACATATTTTAGATAATATGCAACAAAATATTACATGAAAAATAAAATTTATTTAGATTTTGGGATACAACACACAAGATACATATACACATGGATCTAATATGAGAAACATTATTTTACTAACACTTTGGGACTCAAGATAGTGAATACACTCTGGAATGTAAAACACATTATTCCACAAGGAGAGGCAATTTTTGGATAGCCATAGTTACAAAAACTGAAATAAATAATTAATAAGGATAATATAATTTTACTTCTACTTTTGAGGATGGTTTATTAACATTCTAAACAAATATAAAAAGCATGAAGGATAGTTGGTACATGATAAAATTACATCTCACCTTACATAGACATGGGTACCAAATCAAAAGTAATGAGATTTAAAGTAAAGTTATGAGCCTATAGTTCACACTTCATATAAATCAAAAAATATTTAATGATATCAACCACAAGTATCATAGGTAGCCAATAGAGATGGGATTATCTATAAGAATTCAAATCCAAGTATGTAATATCATAACTTATTTATAAATATGCTCACTATGGTGATTTTGTATTTATCTCCATCAATGTTGTAAAATCATTCTTATAGTCTTAATTAGTTTGATTATACATGTGTCATAAATTTAATACTATATCATTAACAAATTATTCGTATGCAAACACAAAACAAAAATCAAGGTACTAAGTAATAATACAACACATGATTATAATTTTAAAATTAAACAACTCTTATAACATATGAAAAAAAATTTTCCAAAGAAGAAAAATATAGGCAATAACATTGAAATACCATATATATAATTTTTTTTAACATAAAAATGGAAGTGTAACATATACAAGGTCACTAAGTAATCAAATCCTAGCCATTTACATAGTCATATATATATATATATATATATATATATATATATATATATATATATCCGCATCAACATATATGTATCTATCAATATCTATCTCAATAAATATCTTAGCTCATGATTTGTAGACCCTAATATTAGCAAGTACAAACCTCAATCAATATTAACTCCCCCTCTCATGATCCTCATAGACAACCAATCGTGCCTAAAAACATGAATGATCATGTTATAATTGAATTTAATAACCTAGTAAAATATATCCTAAATTTGAAGCTAGAGTTGGTGGAGGTATCTAATACCTCATAAAATTTTACCTAAGACAGTTCCACTCAATGATGATTACATCATGTTTAGATCTCAAATTATCTTAATTTGATGCATCTACCAAATATACAATGATGGGTATATCAAATTGATCAAACTAGGTGAAATTATCACTTGATATATATGTATCTTTCTCAAATAACCCCCTACCTCCCAAAAATAAAATTCCTCACTTGACATATGTCTAGTCATAACTAAAAGTGTATCCTCTAATATTGTCACATAATAATCATCACCTCATATAAAATAAAAATGATTGATAATAATTAGAAAGAATCAAAGTAAATAATAACTATGGAAAATATTTTTGAATCATATATACATAATAATATAGATACAATGAACATTAGGACCAATTTTCATGTCTCACCTACATCTACTTCTTCACCCTATGTCTTAGGGGAATAATATAGAAGAACACAAAATAAGGTAAGCCACAAGTGCACCATTGATGCAAAAAATCATGATGTAATCAATTTCAATCATGTAAATATGTAAAATTGTGGATTTTTTAAGTTTATTATGCCTATGGGGTGGTTCCACGAGGAAATTCAAAATTTTGAATTGCTTGTAAAGAGTTTTAAATGTTATGATAGGTTTTAAAATGAGTTAAACTTATTTTAAAATTCCTTAAAGTATATTTACATGTTTTAAATTTTTTAAAATATATATTAAACCAAGATAAGGTATAGACAATGTAGGAAAAGGACTAAGTTAGGCATGTTTTGAGAAGTCACAAGGTGGTTAACTAATTATTTACTACATGCAACAAAAGGAAACTAAATAAGACATTATTTAAGGATGTGATATATATTTAAAAATTATAATAATGACAAAATAAATCAACAAAGTAAAATATAGAGTCTTTATATGCAGGGTTTTGAAAAGATAGGTTGGTGGTTGCAGGTCTCTAGGACTATGTGAAGGTTAATAATAGTCCATAAGGATTTATGCATATTAAAGTTAAATAGCTTATGACTAAATAAGTATTTTTATGGTTTTATATGTATTTAAAATAAATTTATGTACATTTATTTAATGTTTATTGATATTATTTCACATTAAAATGATGATCCGTGAGCTATACTGTCTGTAAAACATAGTTTTGGCTAACATAGTCTCAGAAAAGAGAACGTTTTTGTATAATTTGGTCATTGATAATGATATATGGTTATTTAAATAGTAATTTAATAATAAATAGGTATAAATACAATTAATATAAAATTTTTATAGTCAATAAAACTAAAAAAAACTCTAAATGTTTGCTTTCAGCCTCTTAGAGAAACCTAGGGTTTCAAGAGGGCTAAAAACATCATAACTAAAAATTTATCCATGAAAATTTATTTAATTTTTTTAAATCATTTAAATTTATTTTAAGGTTTATGGATACCTTTAGATCAAGTTATGATAAAAATCCAATCTACAAATTTGGGGTTTTAATGGGGGTTAAGAACTAACAATATAAAAATGTGTATAACTTCAAAAATCCAAAGTAAAATATCCTAATTTTTTTTATAATAGTATAATATATATGTTTTGAAATGATACAAGTTGTTTCATTAGTTTATGAGTAATACATAGGAAAATATAGTTGTTAGTTCTATAGACATGTAGGTTTCTATTAAAACCCTTATGTAACAATCCTAAAAAGTGGAATATATTAAAAAACATTATCAGAAAGTTATAAAATTTTGTGGATGCATTATCATAGGTATTTTTTTAACTAATCCAAGTGGTTTTATGTCCTAAAAATCCACACAACAAACAAAATTAAGGACTAAATTTTTGTGTAGACCTAAATAAACTTTAAAAGAAGGCTAATAGTGTAAGTCTTAGTCTTTATTTTATAACTTCAAAATATCAAAGAATATTATAAAATTTTATTGAATTGTGTGGTATTTGAAGATGAGTTTAATTCATGTGATGGTTTTAATGTCTGAATTTTAATCCCTTATATTTTAGACCACAAGAATAGACCTATAAAAAGGCCTTAAAGGTCTATTTTCTACATGTTGATCAAGAACTATGTATAATGAATGGTAAATGTCTATGTTTTGGGTTGTATGATCCCTATAATTTTTAAATAATCCCATTTAATGTGTTATAATTTTGAATTTGAATAATACACTAGTTGGAGGTGTGACATCCCTAATTATAGGTCTAGTTAAAAGGATGTAAAAGGATTGTTTTGTGATTGTAAGAAAGAATCCAATCTAAAGAGGAAAGTTCAATTACACTGAAGTGGATATCATAAATAAGAGTATGAAAATTATTTGAACAGTATCAATAAGACATAATAATCTATTTTTAATTGATCATATCCATTCAAGAAGGATAAAAAGCTTAATAGAGACCTAGAAGACCTAATGTAAAAGACCTTATAATATCTTTGGGAAGAATTTAAAGTTATTAGTATTAATAAATAATCCATAAAAATAAAAAAATAGTTAGTTTCATAGTTGAGAGAGTTAAACACTAAAGGAAAGAGAAGAAGTTTGTGAAAAAAAACTCATAGAATATTGAGTAAAAATAATTAAAAATATCTCAAGAGGAAGAGGTAGTTATAAGGTGGAGTAGAATTTTATGATAATACCAAAAGGATAGGAATAATAAATAAAATCATAGGGTGAGGTATCAAAAGGAAGCAAGGTGAAAAAGACTTTCTAGAAAGAAAGAAAGACATGTTGAGGTATTGTGAAGAAAAGAGAGAGATAAGTAAGAAACAAGGGTTGAGGAAAAACACATTTAGGATAAGATAGAGATAATAAAAGGAAAAAAATGGAGGGTTTGGTTGAGAAATAAATTTTCATGAAGAAGAGGGAGGACACAATAACAAAAGAGATGATCAATGTAGAGATAGTTGAGTTGAAGAAGATGATGGCATTGATGTAACTGATAATGGAGAGTTGGAGAGAGAATGAAATAAAAGGTTTATTTTTTTAAATAAAAAATAAAGTTAATTTTCCCATGAGGTTAATCACGAATAATATAAGAATAATTTTAATGAGAAATAAGAATAAGAAAGTGATGTTGTAATGTAATCAACTCAATAAAGAAGTGAAGAAGCTCAAGTGCGTGACTGATATTAGGTTACTAAGAAATAAGAATAAATAGATATTAATTAAGAAGAGTATCAAGGGGAAACATTGACTCAAAATTTTATGTCTTAAGTTTATTTTTATTAAGTGCATGTAGTTATAAAAATTAATGAAATGAAGGCATAAGAAAGTGCCTTGAATAATGAAATATTTGGGTCATTGAGCATGCTCATTGAATGAATATATGAAGAACCTCATGGAGTATTTTTTTATTTGAGATAGGTTTAAATAAAAAATTGCGTGATTATATTATCACATGATAAATATAATGTCATTGAACAACTAAAATTTATTAATGATGGAGAACATGATGTAGAAGAAGAAGACTAGCTAATAAATCTCATTAAAGTCTTGAAGAATAATTATTTGAAGGAAGAAGTGTCCATGTAAAGGAATAATATTTGAAATATAATGAATTATTTATATATGTGAATGAATAGTAGTTAAATGTTAAAATAGAAGCATTAAATAATGCCTTGACCAAGGAAGTAGTGGATTATGATGAAGAGACACATGAGCTAGTGCTTAGAAGGATATAAATTAAAAATGAAAAAGAAAATAATATTACATGTTGGAAGGAAAAGTGTGGTTACAAAAAACAATTTATGCAACACAAAGGTATCAATATTTTATATATAATGCTTGGTTAATTTGTCTATGTGCAGGTTCATTAGTTGAAGAACTAAAAATTGTACATAAATAAGCTCTTGAAAGATCTCAAGTAAAGAGTATACAAGTTATAAGAGAATAAATTATCATCTTGGAGGATAAATATAAAAATAAAAATATGGAATAAATAACCAATCAATAAAATTATAGTGTAACAAAGGAAATAAGAAGTGTGATAGTAAAACACAATTGAAGGAAAAGTAAAAAGAAATCATATCTTCATTTGAGTTGAAGCTCAAATTTTCCCACATGGGGAGTATGATGTAATCAATTTTAACCTTTTAAATATATATAATTTTAATTTTTTATAGGCTTAGTAGGTCTATGGGTTGTGTCCATGTAAATTAAAACTTCAAGATTTTCTCAAAGTCTTTAGGTTCTATTTTCCTACCAAAATGGAAAATAAAAAAAATCTAATTTCTTGTAAAGAGTTTTGAAGGTTGTGATAGGTTGTAAAATGATTTAACATTATTAAAAATTTATTTAAGTACTATATATTAAGCCATTATAAGATATATGAAACATAGGAAAAGGACTAAGTTACGAATTTTTTGATAAGTCATAAGGTGGTTGAGAGATTTTTGACTACATGTAAACAAAGGAAAACAAATAAAGACATTAGTTAAGGATGCGATAAGATTTAACAATATTAATGGTTAATAAATATATCAAAAAAGGAAAATATAAAGTCTAAATATACAATATTTTGAAAAGAAAGGTTGGTGGTTGCAGGTCTCTAGGATTGTGTGAAGGTTAATCATAGTCTCTAAGAATTCATGTATATCAAAGTTACAACACATATAAAAAATAAGAATTATTATTGGGTTTATGTAATTAATATACATATTAATCCTATATTTACATGTATTTAAATGCTTTTTGATATTATTTCATGTCAGTATGATGATCCATGATCTATAAGGTCTCTAAAATAGAGTTTTGGCTAACATAGTCTGAAAAAAAGAGATCTTTTATAAATAATTTTATTATTCATAATGTTATATGTGATTAAAATAGTAATTAAAAAAAAATATATATATCACTAGAATTAATATTAATAATTAAAAATCAATAAAACTCAAAATGTCTTTAAATGTTAGCTTTTAGCCTCTTACAGAAACATAGGGTTTCAAGAGGGATAAAAACATCATAACTAAAAATTTATCCATGAAAATTGATTGAATATTTTTACAGTGATGGAAGATAATTTTTTTGAAGTATTGAATTTTTTTTATGGTTTTATTATACTTGTAGTGTATGTTATGAAAAAAAATTAGTCTACATATTTTGGGTTTTAATAGGGTATAAGAACTAGCAATACCAAAACATGTATAACCTAAAAAATAAAAATTCTAATCACTTGATTTTTTTAAAAATGGAATAAGAGATATTTTTTTGAAGGATATAAGTGGTTTAATTAGTTTAATATGCTATAGAGGAATATATTGAGTTTTTAGTATTGTAGGCCTATAAGTTACAGTTAAAATCCTTATGTACTAGTCCTAAAAAATGGAATATATTAAAATCAAATGACAAAAAGGTTATATTTCTTTGTGAAAACATACACATAGCTAGTTTTAAACTAATAAAATTGGTTTTATGTATTTAAAATACATGAAATAAAATATATTACGGATAGAAGTTTTTTATAGACTTAAAGAAACCTTATAACAAGGATAATAGTGTAAGTCCCAGTCTTTTTTTTAGAACTTCAAGCTATCAAAAAGTAATATAAAAATTTATTGAATTATGTTATATGATAAAAATATTTTAATTAATGTGATGGGTTTCAATTCTGAGTTCTAATCCCTTATAGTTTAGACCAAAAGAACAAACCTACAAGAAAGCCTTAAAGATATATTTTTTGCAAGTTGATCAAGAACTATGTCTAATGAATATTAAATGCCTATGAGCTAGGTTCTATGATCCATATAAGCTTTAAATAATATAATTTAATGTGTGATAAGTTTTAATTTTAAGAATACACTAATTGAAGGCATGACATCCTTAGTTATAGGTCTAGTTAGAAAGACCTAAAAGGATTCTTTTGTTATTGTAAGAAAGAATCAAGTCTAACAAGGAAATGTTAGTTACATTGAAGTGGAAAAAATTAAATAGAGATTGAAAATTATCTAAAGATTATAAATATGACATAATAAATTGTGTATAATTGATCATAACTATTTAAGAAGGATATAAATCCTTAAGAAGACCTATAAGACCTAGTGTAAGAGATATTGAAGAGGTTTACTTGCATTAACCATCTATCATCGTGAGTATGTTTAAATACACCTAACATCATAAAAATTCTTAATATAAATAAAAATATCCACCCCAATAAAAGGAATGGGTTCCAACAACCACACTAGGTTTGTCATATTCACCATCACATCTTAGAGTACTAACAGGTAAAATCCATATAACTGTTGTTAAGGGACAATCTTGTTTATTTAAAAATGGTATCTAACAATAAAAATAAAACTTATCATCAAAATCAAGACAATGATCATGGAACCACCAACTCGATTGAATCTACTTAAACTAAAATCCATCCTTAACTTACTCTACAAACCTACAATTAAATCTCTAGATAATATAATCTATTGAATACTGGTCTATAATCCAATGACACTCCATAATCACCCTCTACAAAACATGTGTTGTGTTAACCCATATTTTTGTAAACATATATGTATGTTATCAGTCACCAAGTGGAATACACATAGATATCATATAAATATGATCATATGCCAATGAATATAATGATGTGGTTGAACCCAATCCACCACCAAAACCCTCTCATGTAAAATAATTCAAGTCCCTATATAAATGTGCCAACATTA
Source organism: Torreya grandis (assembly GCA_037957365.1). Classification (NCBI taxonomy): domain Eukaryota; kingdom Viridiplantae; phylum Streptophyta; class Pinopsida; order Cupressales; family Taxaceae; genus Torreya; species Torreya grandis. The sequence goes on from JARHVA010001313.1 coordinate 1,304,235, forward strand.
TATGACCTTAGGAATATATAGTACTATGCTCCTCAATATCTTATAAAAATTGATGCATCTTATATGAAATAGACACAACACTAGCATTGATAATAATAAATAATGCTAACAATGCATATATGAATTGATAAACACATAAAACATTTGATAGTATAATCTTAGATAACAATATAGTGTTATTAGTGGTTGTTTATTAAGTACCCCTAATATTACCAATCATATATTAGTTGGCCTATCTTATCTATTGATTCTCATTTTCACCTTGCATGTCACATATTTTCCAAACACAATAAATCAAAAAATTCTCCATAAATCCTCAAGTGTAATAGTCATCTCTCTCATGGGGACCCAAAATGTATAAGTATACGAGTTCCACACCTCTACCAGTGTAATAACAACTATATGCATATTTTATAGAATTGGATCTAACTATCTAACATAACCTAGCCTGACAACATTAAGAGTTGATATTTATACATCACTCAATGGCATGCTCACCCAATATCCATCATATGGCCATGTCTAAACTATCATTACCAAATGTCAAACTAAAATCATAGAAACATAACATCAAACTTAACAAAATTATACAAATATGAAAAAATCAAATAAAGACATTATAAATTTATAACATTAAAAAATATCATAGACAATACTGCCCTTAAGCACATAGGTCCATGATCAAGATGATAGTCAAGAATATAGGTTTATGGATAAGTACACATTAAATTTGAATAAGATTGCATAGTGTCTAGATAGGACCACCCCCCTTAATAGACATATTTGATAGATAGTGATAAAAAATAACATACCTATATACCTATATATATATATATATATATATATATATATATATAATTAAATATATGAAAAAGTGAGGAAAACATATATTTTCATAATGTACCAATGGTAGCTCATCCTCAAAATTTAGAGTAACCTACATTCCCTCGAATTAGTTCAATCCAAGATCTTATTTCTACAACATTTTTTGTCAAACAAAACTCAAAAAATAAAAATTAGCTATACCAAAATGAATTGTAAAATTTTATTAAACTAAATTATTTATATGGGTTGACTTTTAATTTTCAAAGCTTTTCAATTAATCCTTCAAAAATATGTATGTGTGATATATCAAGTAATACTTATCAAAATAACTCCTAGTTGGATGCATTAATATACACATAATTAATATCAAGATTTCCATCATGACTACCAACCATTTCAAAATGTCAAATTTAGTGATTATTTTCCTATACAAAGATTATACCACATATTCCTTCATATCTCTAAATTCTTTCCCTATACTATCACCTTCAACAATTATTATGTTACACCCATCAGACATATTTATCAAAATAAGACATTCAATTTTTTTTAAGTGGTCAAATTTGAATGTATCAAAATGATAAAAATGAATAATACATTTAATCCAAATAATTATAAATGATCAAAATTTACATTCTTTTAAATTTATTTCAACATGATCTATTCGATATTCTCATTTTTTCACATAAAAAGGGGGGAACACATTAGGATTATTACAAAAGATAATCCTACATAGACAATATTAATTGGATCACTCAATTTTGTCACATTATACATGGTACAGAAAGGTTCTAATTATTTGCACGTTAAAAATTTATGATAGAGGTACTACATATTTATAAAATATTATATATAGTGGTACTAAGTCTATGACATATGTCATGCATGTACACTTCATTGAGAAAAAGATAAGAATTAAGAATTATTATATATCAATAGCATTATATATATTCAGAGGCATATAAAAATCATATTCACATACATAATACAAGATTCAAATATTCAAAGTAATTCAAAAATTATATTTCATGATAGAATACAAGTCTCAAATATTCTACATAGGCTTATATTTTGTAATAATCCCAATGTGTTCCATTTCTATGTGACAAATGAGAGTATCAAATGAATCGTATTAGAATAAATGTAAGATTAAATAAATTTGATAATTTATGAATTTTTAGATTAAATAGATTACTTAATTTGATCATTTTGATACATTCCAATTTAACCACTTTAAAAATTTTGAATTTCTTATTTTGATAAATTTTTAGATATCATTAACATTATATATATTCAAAGGCATACAAAATGTATATTCACATAAAAAAGACAAGATCCAATATTCAAATAAATTCAAGAATTAGGTTTCATGATAGAATATGAGTCTCAAATATTTAATTTAATTGAAAAATTAGATACATTGATATATATATATATATATATATATATATATATATATATATATATATATATATATATATATATATATCAATGATATAGATTATTGGGACATATGACATACATATATACTCACTTTACATAGGCTCTACTTCAAATTCATACACACTTGATTGTGTATGCATGGGTGTTGATGTGGGTTTTATGCACACTAGGTAACCTCTAATGTTTTAGGATCAATTAATAAAGATTCACTCCAAGACATGAGTAATGTTTTAGTATAAATGAAGAAAGATTCAATCCAAAGCATGATTTACAAGGTATTGGATTTTTTATACAACCTATTGGTGGAAATTGGTGAGTAGAGAAATTTTTTATCTCATATGGTTAAGTTATCATATGAATCCAAATCTACTTGAGATTGGTGAATTTATGATGGATATAACCTAAGGTGGATAGGATGAAAATAAACTCAAAATAAGGAAAATTAGGGAAGGAAATAATGTATGTGGATCAAACAAGATGAGACCTTTCTAAGTTAGATCTTGCACTAAAGGATGGACAAGCAATCATGAGCGAATGTTTGCTGTAAAGATACTATAAGCACACCAACAATTAATTGTAGTTAAGGTTCTAAGGGAACAATAATATAGTGAAGTTTATCATATATAATCAAAGGTTGATGTGTTTATAAGATTGCAATTGTACATATACAAAGGGAGATTATGATTATTACACAAAAATCATTCAGATTATTAATTAAAAATATGAATATTTTTATTATAAAAATACCCATTCACAACCAAAAGACTAAGATACAAGTTTGAAAAACATTCTTACAAGATTCACAAATTTGGAGAAGAACAAGATTCGCACATCAAGACTAATCGTAGAACAATCCTTAGAATTTATTGTCAATATGAATAGCCAAAAATCTCCTGCCTTTGAGATTTAGAGGATACAAATATATATAGGCTTGGGGAGGGGATGCCTTATCCTCCAAACAAAGTCTAAATTTACATATCTAGTAATAGAATTATGTGTCAAAATTATGGAGAACATGCATGTAAAAAAATGTAATATAAATAGGATTATTCTACACACACACACACACACACACACACACACACACACACACACACACACACACACACACACACACACACACACACACACACACACACACACACACACACACACACACCGTGTGTGTGTGTGTGTGTGTGTCTATATATATATATATATATATATATATATATATATATATATATATATATATATATATATATTTCAAATAAATTTGGAAACATTAGTCACACAATAATTTAAACATGGAAAAATATATACACAGTCAAGGTGGTGTTGATGTGACACTGTTAAAATAAAAAAATAGTGGCATGATATCTCTATAAATAGAACTATCGACCATTTTCTGCATTACCAAATTGTGTTTTCCCTTTGGCTCTTTTTGTTTCTCCCTTGATCATTTTATATGTTTGGTCTCATTCTTTGTTGTTTGTCTTTTCCTTTCAACCTCTCCTAGCTTAGGCTATTCTCCCTTGTTCTTTATTTTTCCCTTTGCCTTGTTTTCCTTAGTTTGTTAGGATTTGTTTTGCCTCAAACTGCACTTTGAAAACTTTTTGAAGGTAATTTCTTTCCTTGTTCCCCCCAATTTTCCCTTTCAAATTTTCTAAAGGGCACTTTTCTTTCCAAGTGAGCGTTCAAAAAGTTTCAAAGGGCACTTTTCTTCCCAAGTATCCCTTCAAACTTATCTGAAGGGTACTTTGTTGTACAAGTGACTTATCAAAAAAAAATTGAAGGGAGATTTTCATCCCAAGTGTCCTTTTAGACTTTTTTGAAGGACACTTTATTTTCTAAATGACCCTTTGAAAAAGTTCTAAAGGGAACTTTTCAGCCCTAGTGTCCCTTCAAACTTTTTTGAAGGGCACTTTGTCTTTGGAAATACCCTTCAAAAAAGTTCCAAAGGGCCATTTCATTTTGAAATTCCCTTCAAATTTTTTTGAAGGGACCTTGTACCTCTCCCAAGTGTCCTTCAAACTTTTTTTCAAGGATACTTTCCCTAGTGTCAAAATAGCCATTGCCTTTTGAGCAAAATTATTGAAAGAATTCCTTTGAAGAAAGTGTTCAAAGGAATTACTTCAGGAAAATTGCCCAAAACAATAACCTTGACCTAAATGGATCCCCATGACATGTTGTAGGATTTCAAATTTAGGGTGTCCAACTAGCCATTTAGATTCAAAGATGATGTGTCATAGGACATAAAATTTAAGGTGGCCAACTAGCCATTGAGATTCAAAGATGATGTGTCATAGGATGTCAAATTCATGACTAAAGTCTTCAAGTAAGAAGTAAAGTCACTAGGAAAACTTGAATGACTTTGTAGTGCAAATCAGGTTTCCCAACATGCTTGACTTATAAATTTTATAAATAAATCCATTCAAAGAGCCCAAAAGGACAAAGATAGTGAAAATCAGGTTTTCAAAAGAGCTTTACTTATGAATTTTATAAGTAAAAGCAATAAAAAAACTTGAAAGGGTAGAGATAGTGTAAATTAGGTATTTAAAAGAGATTTTCTTATGAATTTTATAAGTAAAAACAATTGGAAAATAGGAAATGGTAGAGATAGTGCAAATTGGGTTTCCTGAAAACGTTTGCTTATGACTTTTATAAGTAGAAGCAATCAAAGAACCCGAAGGAGTATGTAAGAAGTAAAGTCACTTGAAAAACCTGAATGGGTCTACAGTGCGAAATGTGGGAGCTTTCAAGAAGAATCTAAGGTTCACAGTAGCGATCTAAACCATTTCTTATGGAGGTTCATCCCACCATTGATTTTACAGTGATCTTGGTCATTTCAAGAGGGAAAATAGAAGATAAGGACAAACTCCAACTAAACGAGAGAACAACTGGAACTAGTTTCACTATGATGGTGACTACAAACCATTTTGGAGGATTATATTTTATTGCCCAAGAGCTCTCTCTTCTCTCCCTCTTTTACTATAAATAGGACCCTTGGGCTCTTATTTTATCATCCACAGATAGTATAGTGAATCCCTACCGAAATGTTTTGCCATTTTCTTGCCTTTGAGCAAAGAAGCATAAGTCTTTTTTCTTTCTAAGTTCTAGACATTCACCTAGGCATGTAAGAGACATAAAGTGACAAAAAGTGATGTTTTATCCTTCTATTCTCTATCCTTCATGATTTTGAGCAAAGATTTGATCTAATAGGTCTTGTAGATTGCATTCTAGATGTATGAGATTTTGCACATGTGTAACCCTTTCCTAGACTATACAAGTTGTCTTTTCCAGTTATTTACCTTATGAGATCTCATTCATTTTGTCTCTACATTGAAATAATTATGTTGGAATCTTATAGAGCTTGAATTATAGACTATATTCTATTGTATTATGCATAAGTATAGGGCATGCATGTGGATATTAATTCTTGGTGTATCACCATTTTAGACTATGCTTTTCATTTATGCAAACCTATAACTCTTTTCACTCATACAAAATGGTTCAATAATTTTATTGCATAAAAAGCTAATATAGGGGGTTATCTTTCAACCTAGAGGTTAATTTCCACTTATAGGCACACCCACAGGGCTAGAAATGTCTCAACATTACCCAAATATGGAGGCCTAAACAGACCTCTTCTAGGGTGCAAGATTTGGAAACAATAGTTTTAGAATGCTCAGTGGGGCTCAAATTATTGAAAAATCAAGGTAAATGATGTTATTTATAGGCCTAATGTATTATAAATACCCTAACCGAGCATTTCATGACTGTAAAAGGGCATGAATACCTAGTTCTAGACCAAGTTTTATACATTATCCTATAAGGTCCTTTAGATTTTTTGACCAAGCCCCATTAGTTGAAGCTTTTCCTGAAGAAAAATAACTTGAACCACTCATAGCCCTATTAAGTCCTTGGCAAGGAGGTTTTGAAGAAGAAGAGAAAGAGGTTGAATAAGTTTAAGGAGAGGAAGAAGTTAAAGAATAAGAATAAATATAGGATCATAGGGAAGAAGACAAATGGGAGAAAGGGGAGAGATAGATAGACATCAACCCTAACCTACTTTTAATATCCAAAACCCAATAGAGCTTCTTGCATATGATCCCATCCCTCTAAATTCTACCATAAATATTCCTCATTTCAATGGAGAGGGTCATATTACCCCATATAAACATATTAGAGACATCTCTAATTTTTATAATTTCCATAATGTTACTAGGGCCAACATAGCCATTAGGCTACTTGCTATGTCTTTAAAAGGCAAAACTACTTTCAAATTATTTTTGGTAATTAATTTTTTTAGCTCATCTTAAACTGATTTTTAAATATATTTTAAAAAATTATATATAAAAATGTTTAAATGTGCAGTATTTTTTAGTAAGTAGAGTAAAATTAATTTTAACTAAAATAAAATAAATTATAATTTAAATTTGCTTTACATTAAATAATTGTATATAAGTTTCTTGGTTGTAATTATTATTTTTTCAATAAATAAATACAAGTAGACTTGAATGTGAAGAATTTATTTGGTGGAAAGATACATGTTAAAATCTAAACTCTTGAAAATGGCCCATAGGTATTTATTAGTTGTAAAATTGCATTATTCAAGGGTATTTATGTGTTTGTTGATTATTGATCTAGATTAAGCTTTACTGGCACTTTGTATGTCATTTCTGTTCATTTTTTATTACCTCCCCCTCTTCTTCTATCTCTTACCTCCCTAACCTCCTCTATTTCCAGTGCTTTTCCTAGAAACATACATTGTACATTTCTCCAAGTAAAATTGCATAATTCTAGGGTACCTTTGTGTTTGTCTATTATTGATCCAAATTACATTTTATTAGGTTGCTTTGTCTATCATTTATGGTTGTTTTTTTCCATCACCCCCTCTTTATCTCTCCTTCCTCCCCTCTTCTCCCTCCACGACTTCCTCTATTCCTTGTAGTTTTCTTAGAAACTTACAATGTACATTTTTGGGGTGTGAGACCTCTTCACTCATTAGGGGTCTGCCAAGGGTCATTGGTATTGTTTTTTCAGCATTTTTGCTTGTTTATTGTCAGTTTACATGCCAACAGGATTCTAATTAGAGTTCAAGATGTCTATAAATACACATGTACATTAGTGCATTTAGGAAAATTGATATATAGAACTAATCAATGTAAACATTTATAAAAGGCATCCAAGCATCTAAGGAAATATAAAAGAGCATCTAACATTTATTGTCACTGCATCCTATTAAACATTCCAGAATAAATCGAGTATTAATTGTAGCATTGAAGATCAATATGGCAACACACTTGCATAATGCTAAATTTCTTGACTAAATTACATATTAGTTGTGTGTTTCTTTCATTATTTTGTACTATTGAGGGGCTTGATAGGTTGCTAGTGCTTAAAACCCATGTTGAAACTAAACAGAACCCGCCCCCCCGCCCCCCCCCCCCCCCCAAAAAAAAAAAAATCAATTTTCTTATCCTTTCTAGGTTAAACTTCTCTATTAGGGTTTGAATAAGGAGAAAAATTTCCATGTAATTGCATAGAGATTTAGATTACTGAGCAAATTTTTAGGAGCACCAAAACTAATGAACATAGTCATCAAATTATATTTTTCATGTCTTCCAACTTCTAGTGGAGTCCACAGTTCTAGGGCCTAGAAACATGGAGAGTATGGTTTTGGGGAGTTGTTCAAGTTGCAACAAGTTTTCAAGGTTCTCAATATCTTTCTACAAAAACCCTAATCTTTTTTTCAGACTATAACAACTATTTCTAGATTGTTTGAAAAATAAAATAATTTTATAAACCCTCTTTGTCATTTATTTTTTTGGAATTAATAAAGTCTAATATTACTATTTTACATCTAATTAAGCTTAAATAAATGTGTATAGGTAGATGTATTGCATTCTAATATAAAACCACTTTCCCATAAAACATTTTGGTGAACTCGCAATGCTTTGTATCATTCTAGGGTCATGTCTTACTTGATTTGAGATAGATCTAATTTTTTTCCATTATATTTTTTGAAATTTATTAGCCGTAGCCCTTTGTGTTTCATTCCAAACCGTAGGTTATTTTTTCTTGAGAATTTTTAAAATCTCGGGGCATTTATATGGTGTGTATGTTTAATGTTGGATCTCCTCTTATGGCATCAAAATGAAACAGAGCAATTGGGAAGAATACCAGTATTAATAATGACCTTATAGATTTCATTGAAATCCTCTTGGTTAATCCTATATCTTGTTTAAAAAATAAAATAGACTCTGAAAATGTAGTTAAAATTGACCCATAGTGTTTTAATTGAAAATGCACAATACAATGTTAAGTTAACAAAAATGCTCTAAAATAATGCAAACATGGGCACATGACCAATATTATCTACATACAATAAACAAAAATAAATACAAATATGGAATGTGCCAAAACTGAGATTAATATATACTTAACAAGAAGAGTCCATTAAGAAATACCTAAAATTTGACTTTTTTGTGCACTATCACAAATTGAATATGATTGTAAAAAAATCTATTTATGAAATTCTTTTAGGTTTTTGTTTGTCTACCTGAGCTAACAAAACACCTCTCTTAGTTTCTCAATTTTTTTGTGGATTTCTTGGAATTAGTTCTCCTTTGTCCATGCTAAAATCGACATAAAAATCAAAGTTCACCTCTATTTTAAAAATAATTTATATGTTTTATTAATCTATTTAAGGTGATAAAAATTGCTCCTAGTTTCTGAAATTAATTACATATTTTTATGAATCACCCTTTATTTTTTTTCAATAGTGTCAGATATTTTCAAAATTTTACGAGCACATTCATTTTGGTCTTTTAATCAGAAACCTCTCTCAAATTCTTGAATTGATGCACATAATTTCCATAATATATCATTTTTACTCCAAGCCCTAATCCACTCCGAAAGGCCTTGCAAGAGTATAAAAAATGGGGGTAATAATGAGGGTCTTGTCTTTATTAGACCCATGTTTGTTGACAAGTTAGTAATCAATACTCATGCAAGTAAACAAGAAATCTGATGTGTATGAAGATCCCAACCCATATGCCTATGTACAAATCAAGCAATAAATTCTATATGCTATTTCACTATTTTATAGTATATTGTCTTTGTACAACCTAACTCCTAGGCATATTTATTTATAGGAAGTATTTGAAATTAAGCTAGGCACTATGTGCACCCAAGCCGACTTCTAAAATGTAATGACCTAAAAAAAGGGAAAGGGAGAGTACATGTGCACGTCATTTAAAGGGGGCATAAAGCACAAGTTAAACTATAAGTGCAATGAGGATAAAAAGGGATGACTAAAATAAGCTAAAGTGAACTAAAATATGCCTACTAAAAGGAGATTTTCACCTAGTGAAATTCGACAAGAGGGCCCCTAATTTATAATTTATTCTAAATATGCAACATAATTTTGAACATGTTAAATAAATGCAATTTAACATTAAATAATGTTATAGGACCATATTTAGGTATTTACATAATGCCCCACTTTGATGTGTGTGTGAATATGCATATACATCAAAGTAAAATAAACAAGTGTACATGGGAGGTATCGATGAAGATGTTGTGATTGAAACCTATAAGTTATGTTCAAAGTTAATACAAGATATGATAATGAACATAGATTAAAAAGCAAAAGACTTCTCATAAAGTCCAATTCTAGTGACGTGCAAACTGGAAAAAACCCTATCTTCTCACTATTTAACTGACTGTATTGACTGTCACTTAAGGTTCATGAATACAAGTCATGTTCCTGTGTCAACATTTCAAATGTACCTATGAGTAAAAAAATATTAGTAAGAATATCAATGCATATGTAGTTTGATAAATAGTTAAAGAATGAAATAATTTGAAAAATAGGAATTATTACACCTGTTGATATGTAAAATATGTTGCCATCTCTGAAAAATATTGAACTGTAACTTGGGTCCAATCAAAACCTACCATGTGGTGAAACAAATTTAACGTGGGTAAAATCTAACCCTATCATGTGGAAAATAGATGACATTCCCCAACTAAAGAAGTGATTATTTTGTAACCTTAATATCCTTTGAAATTATTATAACATCAAAATATTTTGTGTATCACATAATTGAAAGTATAATAAGATCATGTGTCCCCCGTTTGAAGTGAGGGATGTACCTTCATATCACTCATCTCAAAACAAAATGATTGTGCACACTGTGTAAAATATAGAAAAACATAAGTTGCAATAATCATCAGAGCATGTTTGTATATATATGAATATATGATCATAAAAATTATTATCATTAAAGCTCATTGATGACATGTAACCCAATACTAATATGCTAAATTAGAATCCGTATAAGAAAAGGGTGAAACAAAAAGGGAATGGGTTAAGCCATATGCCTCGATGTAAAAATATGCCTCAATATGGACAAGGCATAAGAATAAAGACATAAATAACATGCATTAATATGAATAAGATGTATGAAAGAACATATAGCAAAAGGCTTCCCTCATGTAAATAATGTATAATCTATAGACACATGGGTGTATCATGTTCCTAGTGAGAAATTCATAAGAAATGAAGCACATCAATACAACTACACTAAAGAGTTCCCCTATGTGGAAAAGATATAATCGATGAAAGTACCAATGTAAGACATGAGTCACTATGGACAAGATATAATAAATTAAGCACATGGGTAATATGTAAGTATCTTGCCCCTCGGTGGGCAATATATGGTCAATCTAAATGAAATAATGATATGCCCCTTTGTGGAAAATATAGAATAAATGAAGTTTATGCAAGAGCATCCAAGGCGAAATGGCAATCTTGCATCACCAAAAAATGGTAATTTCAAATTTTGATTTCATTTTATTCTGTTAGCATCTTTTCAAATACTTGGCATACACAACATGTTGGTTAGAAATTATCAAACCACATCAGCGAGAATAAATCATATGGGTTTTTTTGGTTTTGTAAGGAGATGTTGTAGCTAGAACCACCTGGAAAAAGAGAGTTACATGCAAAAGGAAATCAGCCCACGAACACAAAGAAAGATATAAAAACCATTTTTAAGGGTTGTTATAATATTATATTAAGAGAATTATTTGGGACATCCAACAAAGGGGAAAATCTTAACAAATAATAAGTTGGAGAGCAACAACAACAAAATTATAAAAACAGTAAAAAATAAAGGGAAAAGGGGCATTTTTTATAGTGTGCAGGGGGAACATTTGGGGCATCCATTTTAGAATCTAAACCCAAATTTGAAATGTATTTTACATGTACATGGTAAAGGTAAAAATTTCCAGGTATAATTTCTCTTCAATATAGAGAATTCAAGTTCTTAAAATAATATGCAAGCATTTGTTAAAATGCCTGAAAGCATCTTGGTAATATTAGAGCTCAAGAAATGTAGTAGGTCATTTTAAGGTGTTTATGGATTAAAAATTGTGTAGTAATAAATATAAATTAATTTCATGAATTTTTGTGGTGCCTTGTGTGTATGTAAGCATGCCTTCAGAAGGCCTAAAAATTGTATTTCGGCCAAAAAAAAGTCTAAGTTCTGTGTAAAGTTAATTAGAGGTTGGTAATGTGCTAGTATGAATTTTAATATTTTTTTTGAGTATTAATATCCCATATGTCCTCTCTTATTTCAATATATTTTGAGTTTAAAGCAATTTACATCCTATCTAGTTAATTTTTTTTTGTCAAAAAACTAAAATTTTAGTTGTCATTCAAATGGGCACCAAAAGGGGTTGGATAAAATGAATTAGGTGAGAAAACAATGAATAACTATCATTTCATCTACTGGGACTCAATTTCAATTAATTTATCCCCTAAATTAGACTACATCAATTGGTATTAGAACCAGTATTGAAAGAGAAACTCGTATTTGTTACAAGTGTGAAATAAGTCTTGCAAGAGAAAATGGATGTGTGAGAATTTTGTTTAGTCATTATAAAATTTTTAAAGACAAGATTGCAGTGGAGAGTAGACCAACTTTTTTCAAGTGTGAGAGAAATCTTGGAAGTGTAGAGAAAGTGTGAGAGGCTCTTGTTTGAGTCTATTGAAGGTTGTAAAATAAAAACCTATTTATGTAGAAGATATGGCACACCACAGTAGAACAACAGTACAAGTATAAGAATTGATAGAGATGTTTAAGGAAATTAAATAAAGATTGAATGTTATGGATATTGCATAAGGTAAAGGATTTGTGAAAGACATGAGAGAAGATGAAGGTGAAGCACCCAAAGTTCATAATGAAGAGCTAGTTGTAAATATGGGAAAAGGGAGAAATTATGCAAACATGATTAGGGAATCAAATGAAGTATTTAATTAGACCACACAACCATAAATATCTATGTACCAACACCCAATATTGGTGTGCACAAGAGTTATATAAAGAGAAAAATAATAGTTAACCAAGTTAACTATAATTGAAGAAAACAAAAATGTAGGCAAAAAATGTTGTTTGTGTATTATAGTCTCCAAATTTAGAAATTACAATGATCCCAAATAAGTTATCAAAAAAATGATCCTACACTAGAATTTTAGGTTTTCTAGTCTCAACATGAAAAATAAAGACCCCTTCTTTCCTCACAAGTCATAAAAACTCACAAACTTGGCTATATGAATTCTTATTCCGGCTGCCAACACCCAACAATGTATTCAAACTCCAAATTTATTGGCATATCATTACAAATTTTAGGTTTGCTAGTCTCAACATGAAAAATAAAGACCCCTTCTTTTCTCACAAGTCATAAAAAATCACAAAATTCTTCACAAACTTGGCTATATGAATTCTTATTCTGGTTGTCAACACCCAACAATGTATTCAAACTCAAAATTTATTGGCATATCATTACAAATTTTGGAATGATTTTCCTTCCTCGGCATCCATTCATATGATCATGAATCTTCACCTTTTTGGTGTTATGATATAATTCTATGTTGATTTGAACCAACACATGGGTTTTACCTGCCTATGTGCACAAACATTGAATGGGTGTGCATGACCTTAGTGAAAATCTATGTGTGCAAACTAGTAATCTATAATCCATTGTTCAAGAATATTATGCAACACTCAACCCACATTACATAGGCCTATAGGGCTAAATTTTTTGGTTTTGCTCTAATTTTGGATCTTAATACCTTTTTGGAAATCTCGGCTTCCAATCTAGAAGTTTACAAAGCTTTAGTTTTGTGTTGACACTCTTTGATATCCAAAAATTGAAATTACATATAAGATGTGTTAAAATTCACTAAAAACCAACTAATTAAGGACTACACACAACATGGGGTTGCACATATTACTTATTGCTACCCTAACTATTTTTTGGTCGATAAAGATTGTTTGTGGACCCAGATGCTCCTACATCACACACCCTAAATAAGTAAAATTAACCATGAGCTCCTGATCATGCACATTCCAAGATTTATTTAACTAATCCTTCATAATTGTCAATTTTTTATTCTCTCAACCACCTCAAATCTATGACTTCATGACCCTTCCACTTGACTAGATAATCCTTAACTTCATTCTTGTGCATCTTCTTGATTCTGGTGCCTATCACTTGTTCAACCTCATTTCACACTTTCTTAGGTAATTAATGTATCCAATCCACCTCTCTCTAATAAAATATGCCATTACATTCATCAAGGTGTCCCTCAGTGTAAGGGTAAAAGTCTATAAAATTGAAGATATGTTATATATCTTCCCCTTTTGATAACTATCTCATATGCATTGGTCGTAAATTATTGTAACAATTTATATGGTCAAATTTTATTCCATTTCAAATTGTTATATTTTCCTTTCATAACCCTCTCATTACGTAGCTGTGTTAATACCATGTCACCAACTATAAAATCTTTTTCTCTCCTTTTTACATTTGCATGGTGTTTGTACTGCGCATTACTCTTCTCCAACTATTTATGCACTTATTTACGCACATCACACATATATGAGGAAAAACCATAAGCTTATGTGATCCTCCCTTTCTCAAATTGATGCCACGTAACTCTGCGACACATATTAGACTCTACTTGTAAACAATCTAGAATGGGTTATTTCTAGTACTTTGGTTTACTAAATTATTGTGTACAGGTTCCGCTTACACCAAACTGAGTCTCATATTCTAGGCATTTCTCCCACTAGACATCTTAATAGATTCCTAAGTATCTTATTAACCACCTTCATTTTAAAATTAATCTGAGGCTATTACACTAAGATAAAATGCAAAGGAGTGTTTAGTTTCTTACATAATGTACGTAAAATGTGTCCCACAAACTTAATATCACTATTAGACAAAATACTACATGGAAATCCATGCAACCTTATAACTTCCCTAAAAATCAAAATTTCCACCTATGTAACATCGTTAGTTTGTTTATAAGCCATAAAATGAGCTATTTAAAAAAATCTATGTACCACATCAAAGATGGAAGCATAGCCCTTATGTGTACTAGGCAATCCTAAAAAAAATCCATGCTTATATTCTCCCATGATTTCTTAGGTAGTGTCAAAGGTTAATAAAACCTTGCATTATGACTTCTCCCTTTTCCCAATTGGAAAATCCTGCACCCCTTTACATAAATTTTCACATCTACAAACATGCACATCAAAAAATATCCCTCACTTAGTTGTGCCATTATTTTACAATGCTAAATTACTAGCCCTCATGATACTATACTTCTCTTGGATCAAATTATTGTGTATTGAACCATTGGGTATATACAATTTCTCTCCCCTGAACAACAAGCCCTATGGTATAAAATGATCCAACCAATGCTTTCTATACATGTATGGATTTTGATCACACCTTCCATGCTTCCTTGAAGTCTCCATCCTTTGAATACAACTATTTATGGAATAAAATCCCATGATATCCACATGCATCTCATCCAACAAACCACATATTCTACTCAGTACTTAGTGCATCTATAATTTAACTAGATTTTATGCTCTTATGTTTTGATACAAATGAGTAACTTTTCTATAAATATACCATCTCATATGTCATTGCTTTAATTTACCTTGGATATTTATTAATTTCAGTGCCTAATGGTTTTTTCATAACAAATATTATTTTGGCAACAAATAATGCCTCCACTTCTTCAATGTTTACACAATATCATAAAAATATTGATCATAAACTAAATACTTACATCATGCATTGTGTTTTATCAAATCTGGGAAAAGCTATATATATATTACCTTAGAGATGATAAACTACCATGAAAAAAATTAGGAAGAATAATATTGCATTAACTTATTTAAAACTTGATAATTCTAGAAATATTTTAATTATGGAAAGTGTGAGAGAAAACACGAACTTCATTGAAAAATAGTGATGTAGGAAGACTCTATGACTGTAACTAGAAGGGTGACTAGGTTTTTTGAGTGTGAAACTAGATCTAGAGTTTTTAGGAGCTTAGGACAATAATTCCCTATTATGGATAGGAGAGCAGGGTGATCCTATATGGCAAGTGGTTGGAATTGTCCAACTAATAATTGAGGTCTGATATTTTTAGGTTTTGTTTACCTTCATATATATGTTCTATAACATATGGCCAAGCTTCTAATTAGTTGTGAATACCATTGTGTGACTATTTTTCTCTTCAAAATCGTAGTTCATTGACATGTGAAGACCAATTAAAATAAATGGAATAAAAAGGGGTAATTGGTTGAAGTTGGACATGACATCACCACCCCATGTGTTGAACGTTGCCTACATACCAATACTATGAAAAGGGATCAAAATCCATGTATTTATCTCATGCTATGTTGTTGTGTGATTAAATAGTGAGATATGTTAAATGTTGGTGCAATATTGGTGTGGTTAAGTGCTTCAAATGTGACTTGTGACCTTGGAGGTGTATTCATACTTTAGCTCAGGGATACTAGGAATGTATGTAATCAGAATTGGGAGAAATAAGTAATTTTATCTCAATGTGCAATTAGAATTTTGGTGCTTTATTATGTATAAGGCTCTTGTGTGAAAAATGGTTTGAAATGTAGATTTATAGTGATTTATTTGGAATTTATTCAAATGGGGATTATTAGAGTCATAGGTTAACCTTTTCATAACTTTGAATTTCACAAAATAACCATTATTTGGTGGGAAGACAACAATGGGGACTCATACAATAGAGCAAGGTACTTTTGTCCAATGAGGAAAAATAACTATGCTGATGTCTAATATAACCTAAGTGATGGATTGGAATATTTTCATAAGAGATAAAGGCATTACGAGGTCATAAATCAACTTATAAGAATGAATATTTTATGCACAAGGTGGTCGAAAGGCCTTACGATAGGTTATTAGCTATGTATGTTAACAGAATGGTCACATGTGCATGTTTTAGGTTAAATGTTAATTTATGTGTCTACATTTCCACTTACCCATGCCATTCCCTCCCCCCCAACCTTATGCTAGTAATGCAACAAAGTGAAATTACTAGATTAAAAGGAATATGCCTACTTGAACTTACCTATGAAGTGAAGTTGTGAATGTAGGCCACAATCATGATATGTGCTTCATGTAAAACCTGAAATGAAACATGTATAAAATTAATATTTAATTAAGATGAATATTAAAAATAAAATACAAAAAAATGGTGAATAACAATGAATGAATACACTTGATTACATACACAAACCATTGTGTTTTCTTGGTGCAAAAGTTAATGCAAAAATGATGATTGTAGAGGGTAAGCCCCTTGGATATTTAATTCACGTTGAATAAATTGGATTGGACTTTGCATGCCCCAATCCTCATATTAGAGTGTGCTTAAGAAATCAAGGTGCACTTGACTCCATCGTTGCATACCCAAAGTAGTGAAGTAACTTGAAATCCATGTATGAATTCCAATAGATTCTTTTGGTACAAAATTGGGTAAACCAACTATCTACCGATGGAATAAGGCTTATATATGGTGCAAAAATAACACAAAATTTGTGTAAAATGTTAGTATAGTATGGGTTTGGTGTATATATATTTTGATTTTTAGTAATAACACTTGAGATTTTGAGCAAAACCTATGCTAACTTGGAACAACACACTGTTTATGATGCCCCAAAACTGAGCATATATGAAAAAAAACTAAATAATTCTAGAAATTAAAATTGTAAAGTTGCTATATACTACTCTGGGTAAATTGATATTCTGCTAAATTATTGAAATGACTATTTTATATGACTTTGGACAACAACATGAACTTGGACAACAAAGAAGTGCTCTCCTATCCATTTAGAGTGCTCCTATCCAAAACAAATTTTTGTGTATTTTTTGAGTTTGTAACTATACCCATTGTGAAATACCTAAAAAATGCCATCTATGTGTTGTACTATAGGACTTAGTATTTAAAACAAACCATTATGTAATGCCCCCTCTTTTGAGGTTAGTTGTTGAGCCTATGTAATGACTTATGTCAAAATAAAAAGTTATGCGATAGATTGATATGGAAAAAAAGATTTATTTATGAATAGTATTGATAATATGGAGTATCATGACATCATAATATAGGACTATTTTAGATAATTTGGACTTATGTCCCCAAATTAGTCTGGAGATATTTTTTGAAAAAATAATAGTTTTCATATATTTTAAATAAATTAGACTAGGAGTATGGTAATAATTTTGATATATTCTCGATATATTAGATTAGAAAGATTTTTAAATTATAAAATTTTGAATAATGTAGACCTATTATTGACATTTGTTTTTTAGTTGGATTATTAATAAGTCCAAATTATCTGAAATGGTCCCTATAGATAAAATGAAGATAGTAGTAATGTGAGACACAAGTAGAAACAAACATACACAATGAGAATGTCTAGATAGATGTTAGTAATAAAGCACACAAATAAATGAGCAAAAATGAATATTGAGAGCCAAATATAAATACTTTGGGAGGAGTGCATGATATCCATCATGACATCAAGATGATGATAGGATGCATGATGTATATCATGGCATCAAAAAATTAGAAAACATATGTCATGGTCATGACACACATAAATAAAGACTACAGACAAAGCACATAAACACATAATAGAAGGCCAAGGGGCCACACACAAGGGACATGTTGAAATGAATATCACACAAAAAGAAGCATATAATGAAGGATTAGAGCCACACATAAAAGCATGTTAAAATGTCCACAATCCTAATAGAGAATACAAACAATATAAAAAGCAAGAAAGCAAACATGGAAAACATGCATAATAATATATAATCGATCATCAATAAGCAAGTTGTAACATAATTAGATTCAATAATTGAGCCAACTAATAAGATATGAAGGTGCTTATGAGTGAGAAATATCAATATATGTAATGACATGTAAATAATTAAGCTGTGACCAACAAGAGATAACCAAAAAAAGATAAAACCTATGTATAGGATTCCCCAGAGAGCTAACTAGTTTACGCATTGTAAAAAGCTTGTGTGTGGTTTAGAATAATAAATAATAATTTTAGATCAATGGGACAACAAAATTGGATCTAGATAATAGAGCAGGATGTTCTTGTCAAATAGTGCATTGTTGTATGAATAAAAAAATCTTATGCATTGTTGTATGAATAAAAAAATATTAGGCATGACAAAACCATGAAAAATAAGAGAGATTATAAGCTTACAATCTATGGGTTTAAAGTAAGAAAAAATAATTAGGATTAAATAGATCTAATAACATAACCCAATGCCAAAATATACTATGAATATGAAAAATTAAGACTAATTAGAGGGCACAATGGTGTAGTACCATGGTCTGGGTACCCAATGAAGAGATGCGAAACCACATAGACATTAACTTACTCAGTGAATTCTCAACTCTTTTTTATTACCATGCCTAAAATTACAAGGTATTTTGGCTTCTCAGTATTACATAAAGGCCCTCAAATCCCTTCTAGAGCTCTTGGATCTTCCACAATTAGTCTTGGATCTAAATTTTGGTAGATTTTTATGCTTAGGCTTCAAACTTTTTCTCATACAACCTCACCCCTCAACTCTATACAACTAACAACCCATAAGCATCCTCCAATAGCTATCAATAACATTTTCAATTGGCTGGGATCTTCCTTTTATAGTTTTCACAGTTTAGTTACCGATGTGTTTGATTTATAGACTGACAATTGTCACCAAGTAGACTTGGCGCTTAAATTTGAAGGCCTATGTTAGGGTAGCCTATCCTGAATTAGACCTTGAGCCTTTAAGTTATGATAATAGTTAATTTAGCTCTTCTTTTCCATCACTTTAATTCTAATTATACTAGGTATCATCCTTTACAACTAGTTGATTGACCATTGTATTTACTTGCCTTGATTTTTACATCTATTGTTATGTGTCTCAATTCCTGGCTCCTTGCTATGAGTGTTATTTCCTCCATACATTATTTACTTTATCTGGATCCTCTAGAATTTATGATGAATTTATTATGTTTTATATTCCATCCATATATGTGCTATAATGTTTCCTTATGTACTACTATAAACTCCTTTGCACTAGCCTTTGGTGCTCAATTATCCTATTTATTTGAGTGCTCCAAAACTTGGTGATGTAGGATTCCATTTCAATTGGGATGATCCTACATCATACTCCCTAGGTAATTGAAATGTAATCCCTTGCTTACATATGGGACTAAGTAATCCAATCACTCTTTTGGTTGGCTACCTCGACCAAGGTGATCCATTTACACCTTTGATTTGCCTAAATAGGCTTGTTCTACACCCATATTGTCCTTCATCTCCCACATGTCTATATTTGTGCATGCCTTTATAGGATCCATTATGCACTCCCTTATCCTCAATATCCTTCTATTGCATGCGTAATAGATACTTTGTGCACTTTTTGATTCCACTTATTCTTAACTCCTATGGGTATGCACCCTCTTGCTTATATCAAGGGCTTTGATAAACCCTTATTGTGCACCTTCATCCATTTGTTTCTTGTGCACAATTCCTTCTCTTACTCTTATTCCTTCATTACCTTTTTGTGTGGCATATGTACATGGTACTTCCATCATCCATATTTCCCTGCCTTCTACTTTTGCATGTGCTACTCCATACTTAGGTTGGTCTTCTATCAACCATTTCATATCAACTCTGGGATGATTTATATATACTCACTCCTACCTTCATTTTCTCAATGAATGAAAAAAAGGAATTGTGTTATTTTCATATACTTCCAACAAAATCCTCCTTGCCTTCTCAATAGTCATAGGTGACTTCTACATCTTATGCATTTTCATGCACATCACCACCATTTGCCTTTGGGGAAATACCATCTTCTTCTTTCCCTTCATCCCTTGCATGCTATTTTAAGTGGATATTAATTCAAACCTCAAATTTGTGGGAATATTAACTCCCCATATTCCTCTTATTCTATTTTTATCCTCTATGAGATAATCTTATCATGCATCTCGTGCCTTCACATTTTATAGTTGGTCTTCTCCAATGATGCTCTTATTTTCTTTATCATCTTCACATGCTTATTTATTCTCTAGTACATATGCTTCCTTATGTAAATATTCTATCGACTTGGATGGTCTTATCCAACTCTATTCTTTCCTTTTATTCTTCCTATCCCATTTTCCCTTTGCATGTTGTCTTTATTGTGCATCTTCTTTCTCTTCACATGATTTTTTTTTGGAGTGGTTACAATATTCAAAACTCAAGTTCAAAAGTGACTAACCTCCTCTCCACTTATTCCTTTGAGGCTTCAATTCATGCCTCATGAACTCCCATCCTTAAACACTTTATTTATTCATATCCATGCCTTCCACTAAGCATGCTTCACCTACTTCATTTTTTATTGCACTACACTCCCACACAACACTTGTTATGTACCTATGGATATGATATTTTAATGTATATGGGTTGATGGAGATTCTAACATGTGGCACAAACTCCCATTACTTATTTATATGTGTCTAATATATTCGGATAGATTAGTAAATAGTGGAATTAGTGCATTGTGTAATGTCCAACCTACATTGAGATTAAGAGGTTACCCATCCATTGTTGGTTATATAGAGGTATATAGAATAATTACTCTTAAGGTAGGGAAACACCATATAATTATTAATTTTGAAGGAAAGGGGACAACATAAAATATCCTCTTACAATATAATACTCAATCCTTATTTGGTTCATTTACAATGATCCTCACCTCCTTTATATAGACCTCTATATAACTAATAATGGATGGGTAACCTCATAATCCCAATGTAGGCTGACCATTACGAAATGCACTCAGTATACAAGTTACTCATTTATCCTAATATATTGGACCCATATAACTAAATAAGGGGGATGTGTGCCACATGTTGGCATATCCATCAACACATATACATTAATATATCATATCCCCAGGTACATAACATTCATTTCCTCCTTTGGGTAATTTTATGCATTGCAAATTTTTTTTTCGAATCTAACATCCTAAGCTAGTATTATTATTAACCCATATAATAATATGTACATATGGATATTATATATTAATGTATATGCGTCTATGGAGATTCTAACATGTGGAATACATCCCATTTAGTTAGTTATATTTTATAATCATTAGTTATAAAGAGGTCTATACAAAGGAAGTGAAGAACATTGTAAATGAATCAAGTAAAGATTGAATATTATATTTGTAGAGGATATTGGAGGTTGTCCCCTTGATGATATATTGTGGAGTTATTCCTTCTTAAAGGAGTATTGCATAGTTTTACCCTACCTTAAGAGTAATTATTCTATTTCTTCATATATTGAATATTTGGGCATCTTGGCCCACCAATATCTATTTTGTTGTGTTGATTTATATTATATTTTGCTATGTATTTAGGAATATGATATATTAATATATATGGATTGATGGAGATTATAACATATGCACACATCCCCATTAGTTAGTTATATGGGTCCAATATATTAGGATAAATGAGTAACTTATGGAATTAGAGCATTGGGTAATGGTTGGCCTACCTTGGGATTAGGAGGTTACGCATCCATTGTTAGTTATATAGAGGTATATATAAAGGAGGTGAAGATAATTGTAAATGAATCAAATAAGGATTGAGTCTTCTATTGTAAGAAGATATTGGAGGTTTTCCCCTCAAAGAGATATTGAAAAGTTATTCTTTCCTAAAGGAGTATTGTGTGGTGTTGCCTTATCTTATGGGCAATTATTTTATTTTTGTATATATTGAATATTTGCAATATCTATTGTGTTGTGTTGATCTAAATTATATTCTACATATTTCTAAGTATTACATGTGTGGATCATAACAAGTGGTATCAAAGTTTCGATTTAGGTAATTTATGTGGGGCAAAACCCTAGTTTTGTGGAATCATTAATATATTGAAATTGGTTATGAATTTTTGCACAATTATTTTATTGGAGATGAATAATATTTTAAAGAATTCATGATAAAAAATGGAATTTTTATGATCAATTTTGAGGGAGTTATTGATATTTTAACATTTGTAATAATTTCATCATATATGCCAAAATATAAGGAATTTTTTGTGAAATTATTTTTTGTATTATATCAGCATACAAGAGAGCTATAGTTAAAATTCTAGAATTTTATAAAATGTTGAGTGATTTATTGCGATTTTATGATGATTCATATATTCAATCTACAGGTCATTTTTTTTGGATTTTTTTCACAAAAGTTTCATTGAAGTTGCATTATCATACATGGAAGATATAATAGAAAAATCGGATTGTTTCACATGAGTTATTGAAAATTTAGGGTTGTTTTAATTAACCATAGTTTTTGTGAATCACGAAGTTACAAATATTTTCAGGGGAGGATGATAGTGATGCTAGAGGATGGTGTCTCCTTTTTAAGGATAATAACATTTGAAAAATTTGGTGGCAAAGATGTTTTGACAATTTTATTTATGGTCTTATAACACTTTGGTGGGATGAGTTGGGAGTAAAATGATGAAAGTTTTCATGAGAAGAAATGGAACCAGTTCTCCTAGATCAATGAGATATAAAAGAAAAAGAGAATGAATAAAAAGAAGAAAATAATGATAATAA
Organism: Torreya grandis; assembly: GCA_037957365.1. Lineage (NCBI taxonomy): Eukaryota > Viridiplantae > Streptophyta > Pinopsida > Cupressales > Taxaceae > Torreya > Torreya grandis. Next base: position 1,327,521 of record JARHVA010001313.1, read on the forward strand.
AGAGAACTAGGTGATGAAGAAGGAAAAAAAGGAAGAAAATAAGGGCAATGAGAAAAACATACATGTTATGAATAAGAAAAAGAAATAATGTATAATGATGATGATGATAATGATGATGAGGTTATAGATTATGCAAAAGGAGAGGTAAAGGATATCAAAGAGAAATAATTATTGGATGATAAGGGTTCAAATAGTTTGGCTCCAAAGAAATCAGGATCCATTTTTCAATTTCTTAAATGCATTCAAAATAATAAGGTCATTGTGTCCATAAACCCTAGTAACAAGTATAAATTCATTAACGTGGATGTCTCTCAACATCTACATGTTCAAGCAAAGAATATCAACGAGGCTCAAATAGATGGTCAGAATATTTAGATTTTTGAAGATTTAAAGCTCATTATGGACAAATATGTTTTGCATTCAGATTTTTATGCTTTGGATATGGATGGTGTGGATATGGTTTTTAGATATCCATGGATAGAGACTTTGGGAACAATCAATATAAATGTTTATAATAAGTTCATGAAGTTTTGGTATAAAAAAATGTCACTTTACTAGATATCATAGTTGGAAAGGCACAAACAAAAACCAAGGTGGAGCATGGGGATGAGATTGAAAAAAGTGATGAAAAGAAGGAATAAGATTTAGGTGATGACATAGATGAAGAAACAATACAATCAAAAAAGAACATTCATCTACTCAAGAGACAATGTAACCACCAAGGGAAAAGGTGGAAGAGGTAGAAAAAAATGTGGATAAGGTTAAAGTATCAATTTTTTTTGAGGTATATAGACATCCACATCATCATGAGAGGAAATAATCATGGAGCCATATAAGAGAGTGTCATAACAACAATCACTTTGGATATACATAAAATTAGAGTACCAATTATTATGGCTATGCATTGAAGCTAAAGAATAACTAATATGGTCAGGTATGGAATCAAAGTAGTGCAATAACCTATGGAACATGAAATTAGTAGGGAAATCGCTATGACTATACATGGAATCATAAATACTATGGTCATGAATAGAATTAGAGTAACACAAAAAATATGGTCAATGGAATGTAATGAGGAATAATTATACATGGACACCAAAGTGGTACAATTATGATCATGAATGGAATCGGAGTAACACATTAGAATTTTGAAACAAGGTTAGAGATTTATCACCTACCAATATCACATACAGATGGTCAGATGATTGATATTGGAGACAATGTGCAATGATTTAAAACACACTCGTTATTTAGTTTCTTCTTATGTTTCTGGGAGGAAACATGCAAAGGAGGGAAGGAATGCTATGTACCATAACATATATATTTTTTTTGAGTGATTGCAATTCCAAAAAATATGGAGGACATCAAAAAATTATAGATCAAGATGTTTTCCCTGTGCATTACATGGAAAAGGAAAAAAATTAGATGGTTGAATGAGCCTTGTCATTCAAAATTATCAATGGTTTCTTTATAATCTTAGAAAATATGATGTTTTGCACATAATCACCCTAGATCATGAAAGAACACAACTGTTAGAATAGTCACACCAAGGAGTCATCAAGGGACATTTCTCAAGAGAATCTATAGTGAGAAATATTTCAAATTAGTATGTGTGGCCTACTTTATTTCAGGACTCACTTAGGGTCACAAAACACTGCGATGTTTGTTAAAGGGAAGGCATACCAAATCAATGAGATGAAATGCCCTTGAATCTAGTTCTAGTTGCACAACCTTTTGAGAAATAGAGTATTGATTTTGTGGGGCCTATTAATCCTCCTTAGAAGTGTTTGTGGGTCCTATTAATCCTCCTTCAAAGTGAAGTAATGTGAGATAATCATTATGACTAATTATTTTAAAAAGTGGGTGGATGTTGATGTGACACCAAGTTACAGTTTAAGATATTTAGTCAAGTTCTTATATGAAAGTATCGTAACAAGGTTTAGGTGTCCCTTAAAGCTGATCAATGATAGAGGAACACATTTTATTAATAACACCCTAAAAAATTTTACCTAAGAGTTTATGATCTCTCACCACAAAATCATGGCTTACCACCCCAAAACAAATGGCTACTTAGAAGCAAATAAGTTTCTAGAAAATATGCTCACAAAAATATGTAATGTTTGGGAAGATTGCATATTTGCAATCCTCTAGGATTACAAAACCAAGTATAAACATGCATTCGGATTCATACCATTTCAATTAGTCTATGGCATAGAAGTAATGATGCATATGGAATACATAGATCCAATTTTGTGAGTTGTACTAATAATGTAACTAGGTCACCAAGAGTTAATTTCGACACACTTATTTGATCTAACTAGAATCGAGGAAATAAGATATAGGGAAAGTTGGACATAAAAAGCCAATAAACAGAGTGAGAAAGCTTGGCACAATTATAACATGTGATTAAATTAATTTCAACAAGATAAACAATCCTTGTTATATGATAGTATATTCAAATCACACCTATAAAAACTTCACATTAGATGGACAAGTCCATACATTTTTCATGAAGAGTTATAACAAGGAGCTATCATTATTAGGGACCTTCAATGAACCATTCTCCTAGGAAGGGTAAACTGCTATAAGTTAAAGTCATACTGCTAATGATCTCTACAAAAAGTGTGAAGAAAAAGCGTGGGTGGTGAGTAACATAGTGTAGTTTAGGAATTTTATATTTTTTACAGTTTGTTGTGTTTTTTAAGTTGTAGTAGTAGGTGTACATAGTGTGATCTCTATATCATATAAATTTAGAGCATGTGCTATAATCAAGTTTCAAAAAAAGAAAGTAATTAAAAGAAGAATGAAGGAAGATAAACAACTCAAATGGGCATACAAAAGAATAAGTTTAGGAATGAGGTAGTGTAGAAAGTATGGTGGAATGGTATTGAGAAGATAACTACCAAGTTAGTTAATGAGAAAACACTTCGAATATTGCAATTTCTATCACTAATAGATTTTCCCAAATGGAGTTAATTCATAATAAAACAATATTTTAATGAATAAAAAGGCAGTGCATCACATCATCATATATCATTAAAGGAAGCTTTAAACCTATTCATTGAAAAGTCAAAGGCCACATCATAACAAATTTCAGAATTTAAATCAAGAGAATAACAATGTGAAAAGCAGATCGATGAACTAATGTATATGTCAAGGAAGATTTGGGGCATGGATTTATATAATAGGTAGGGTATAGAGGGAAAACACACTTTCAATATAGAGTGAACAACAATATTATCTAGATCTAGATTTAGTCATATGTTGGAATAATATTTTTACACCCTTCTATCACATCATAGAGATAAATGACAATGCATCAAATTCCAGTGCCACTATCCAATACATATAAATAATATATGGGTATTCAGTTATCTCTTAGGCATTCTAAATGACACAACCCAAATCCATTTGAGTTTATAGATGCAATAAACATTGTAATAACCCCACTGGGTTTTACCAGAATATAGTAATTTTTTCTCACATATTAATCATATAGATTTCATCATGAGAAACCTAATTAGTGATCTTTAAATAAATGTATTAATCTAGTTAACCAAAAGGTTTATAGATAATCTACTTAGCTAAGGATCACCATGAAGATATATGCCAATTAAGAATAATACTGAATAACCATAAGTACTACATCTAATCATAAATGAAATGGTAGAACTTTAGCCATGCCTAATTACAACATTACAATCACTGCTATAGAAGTATATAATGTATAAATGTCACACTTTTAAGCAATACATAACAATATCTCAAAAGATAAAACATGATACAAAACTCCATGAAGCAGATTCTCTACAAATCAAGTATCAATATGTAATCTCAAGTGTAATCTCTAGTATAGTACTTTGATTGGGAGGGAGAGCATCATCTGAGTGATTTTCCACACCAACCAAAGACCATAGATCCCATGCACTATCTCCTAAACAAGGGGATGGCCCTCCCTTCACATATGGGTAGATAATGATGGTGTAGGAATCTAGAGTAACAAACCATAACTCATGTGTTGAATATATATATATAATACATAATATGTATCATAAAAAATCTATTCTAACATGATATCGCACAAATATGAAAACTATATCAACATATAAAATGATAATGTTTAATTTAAACATTACTTTGCCGAAAGTTTTAAATAATAAATAATCTCTACGATCAGCCAAATTTATACACACCACTCAATTAGATTACACCTCATATTGTATTTATGATGTTAATTAATCGAATGGAATCCATCCACTACTTATTTAGTGTCATGAATGCAAGATTCAATTAAAATATAATAATATAAACAAACCAATATAATTTAATATAATATTCCCTTTTAGAAGATAAAATATGCTAAGAACATAAATATCATTTTCATCCATTTAGTCCATCAAATGAAATTCAATGAATCTATGATGCTCTAATTTATCAATGAATAATAAATAAAATCAAAATATAGTCCTTAATAGAATCTTGCCATTTGGATAAGAATCATATCTAGACTACCAGTTATTTAATATCACTATGTAACTGTAAAAGTCATTTCCTCAATTTTTATTTATTTAAACCTAGTTTAAATCTTGTTCATATTTCCCAATAAAATAATAAAACCAATCTTTTAATAATCATAAAAGATCTATAATTTAGCAATTATATTATATAAACTTAGAATTTCAACCAAACATTCAACACATAATAGATGTCCATAAATCTTATTATGTTAAATACTACACCCATTATACACAATGAGTAAACATCTTAGTAAGGAGTAATTGTTATAGATTTACTATAAGAATTGCCAAATCATCTAACATAACCCTTATAATATGCATCGTTTCAACTAAACCTCAATAACCATCCATTTCATACTTTTATATTAATTTTTCTAAAACATATACACATATCCCTTATCTATAAAAATTTATCAAATCAAATACAATCAATCAAAGCTATACTCATAATTTAAAAATCAAAAGACAAGACAAACTTATATTTTTATCTACGCAATTTATGCTTAGTCCACAACTTGACCGAGACTCAAGTCTTCTACATTTAACCTATGGTTAACTTTGTTTACATAACCAAATGTATATCCCTATCAAACAAACCTTCAACATAGTAAAATGTTTATCGACATAACCTAAACCATTAGACATTTGACATAGTCAAATTAATATAAATATATCCCTAACTATCACACATTTAACATAGTTGAATTCATACAAAATATAATCGTTCCACTGTATAACACTGTCAACGCTGATTTAGAGAAACCTACCCAATCTAAAAATTGACAAAGTTGAATATTATATACTATTTCAAACTCATTCTTAGTTTGACACCATCCATCTAATATATATAAATCAAACCCAATTATAAGTTTGAGACAAACCAGAATTATATCATAATCCAACTTGCTTCTTATCTTAATTATTTTGAAATATATTCGTAATCATAAACCCTATGAATACAGTCACTGAATATATATATAGACACATTTTTAACTCTTAATTTTATTTATTCTATTGATTATATACAAAAAATCCTTATAATAACCAGTCGATCTCATATCGAAACATCCCTAAATCAAGTCACAGTTATTATGAACATTAATGTTAGTCATATTTATATATTTTGTTATATATATGTATATATATATATTATTATTATATACACTAATGTGTATATATACCCCAAGCCATCAAGGTCCTATAGGATGTACATACACACTTCTGCCTATAATAATAAATATGTATATATACTTTCCAACGAATAAAATAACTAACCCTATTTCTATTTTTACACAGTCAAACCAATTAAATATATAGTATACCCACTTAATAAATTTGAATATATATAACCTATTAAAAATGCCATAACAACTTAATAAACAATTCAATGAAACTTTCAACATTTTCAAATTGATAGAGGTTTAAAGGTAATGATGTCACATTAGTGAATTTAAACAAAACAAACACCTACAGCCCTACCCCTTACCCTTTGGGATTATGGGGTTGGATGTAGGGTTTTGTGGAGGCTGATCCTTTCACAGGGCCCTAAATACAACCCCCTATTTTTTTTCAAATAATTTCTAACAAATAAAAAACCCATTATTCTATCAATTTGTTTCACAATTCCTTCCAACACTAACACATAAATTTAATACAAAACTTACCTAAATATTTTGCCAAGTGAGCTAAATCTTTCTAAAATTCAAATATTTTAATCTTTCTTTTTTTATCTACAACTTCTTGTATGCCTCTACCATATCATCCATAACACTTAGTTTTCCTTTCTTTTATTTCTTTCCATCACCTTACTTTCCTCTAATTTCTCCTCCATTTTTGTCAGGTAAAATTGTTTGATAAAATACACGCAAAAAATTATCAATAGAACTCTACAGTTCACCACCATGCAGCCACAACCAACTCTCCATGATTTTTTCCAAATGATGGTTAACTCAGAGTCAATGGATAATTAGACACCCTAATCATCTTGAAATTTTCATAGAATTATTAAATAATCATTTTATATTCTTTATAAAATTTGCATGATATTGACTTAAACAATTATATCATCGACCAACTAAACCATAAGTCACATAATCCCTATGTTTATTTCATGCAATGACTATCAAATTAGTTAATGACCATTATATTTCCATGCAATAACTATCAACCAAATAAAATAATGATTATATGACATGGAAATATAATTAGGTATTACAAGACTATAGTTCAATGTTAAAATGTTATTTTTCAACATACTTAGAAAATACAATGATTTCCTAAAATCATTTTAACAATTAAAATCAATATATTCATTTATCTAACATATATTATGAATATCAAATCATTGTTCAAATAGTTAATCGAATATAGAGATATTTAAAAACAATGTTATTTATATCTTTTGACATTTGGATTTAGCATATATATTATAATGATAGTATTTAATTATTATTATCTAAATTTTAGAGATCAATAACAACACTGAAATCCATTAAAATATCATATTGTTATACTATGCATCCATACTTAACAAAGAATTAAGGTAAGTAAAACATAACTGACTTCACTCATTTAGCCAAAAAATTATATTATATGAAATAAGCTACTTACAATCACAAAACTAGTGAAATCACTCAAACAAATCAACATGATCATCATAAAAAATCAAAATCATATTAGAAAGCATATTAACAATCACCTCAAGGGAAAGTACACAAAAAATGCTACACTATCTATATCAAATAATTAATTATGAAACATTATATACTATGTGATATGTGTAAGGGTTTCTAGATTCATTCTTTATCATCCCCCAACATCTCTATCTAAGCCACCCTCTTAGGTGATACTCTACCTCTGTCACACTTTGATAGAAGAATCTGTCTTACATCCACCTCACAACAATGAAGGTAGTTAGCCCAAAACATCATTATATTCATAAAATAATGTTATATAAACATGATCACATTATACAAAATATAAAAGTATTGCTAACTCATAGAAAATTAATCATGTAAATTAAACAACACAAACTATCTCATAATCAACGTATGTCATTAAGCTTAATCAAATATTTGTTAATCAACTAATCAACTATAATAATCCATGGATCAAATAGGTTATTTAACTTAGAGAGAAATTAGGATGTGACATCCTTTTCCCTTAAAGCTGGTCATTATCCCGATGACATTTATTCAAACATAAGCTATTAATTTAAAATATTATTCAACAAAAAAATAATATAATATGCAACAACAAATCAAGCAAACAAATATGGAAATAGCCTATAAAAATTCTAACAGTCCTCCCAAGTTGTGCTATCCTCAAAATATTAATCCCATAGGACCTTGCACTATGACACTTCTTTATTATTCAAAGAGAGTTTATGACTATCAATTAATCTGATGGGTTATACCATGACCACCCCAGGGTTTAGAACCTGTAAAGCATTCCAATTCAATACATGTGAAGGATCAATAATGTACTTTTTATGATGAGACACATGGAAGACATTATGAAAAATAGTTAGAGCTAGTGGAAATACAAGCCTATATGCTATAGATTGATCATTTCTAAAACCTTGAAGGGTCCCACATATCTTGGTGAAAGTTTCACTAGATTCTTGCATTTAGTTGAGATTTTATGAGGCTTCATCCATAGAAACACTTTATCACCTACAAAAAATTATTTAGATATTCTCTTTAGATTAGCATAATCTTTTTGTCTATCATTGGCTTTGATCAACCTCTACTTGATTGTCCTGACTTGCTCTTCCATTTTTGAAAGCATATCAGGTCTAAACATTACCCTGTCTTCTAACCTGTCCCAACTGATTGGTGTTCTACACCTCCTATAAAATGCCTCAAATAGATCCATATTCAAAGCTGATTGGTATGAGTTGTTGTAAGTAAACTCAACCAATGGAAGGTACTCATCCCACTTATATTTTTGATCCATGTAATACATATGAATGACATCTTCTAAAACTTGGTTAACTCGCTCTGTCTATCAATTAATTTGTGGGTGATAATTAGTGCTAAATTTCAATTGTGTACCTAGAATTAAATTAAGAGTCAATCAAAATCTAGAAGTCATCTTTAGATCTCTATCCAAACTGATCTTCTCTAGAAAACCATGTAATTGATACACTTCATGAATCTCTTCGCAAGTGTATGTGCATCATCTATCAAGTTTCCTAATATGAAGTGGGATACCTTGGTTAGTCTGTAAATTACTACCAAGATCATGTCATGTCAGTTTCATGATAACGATAAAACTTGGAAAAAATCCATACTAATCACCTGCCACTTCCATTTTGGTATGTCATGTGGATATAACAATCTAGCTAAATGAACATGTTTAAATTTTACACATTGACATTTCAGATAATGAGACATAAAATCCACTGCATCTCTCTTGATTGCTTTATAGAAATAGAGTGTTCTGAGCTCAACCATGAGCTTGGTTACTCCTAGATGTCCTTAATATCAGTTATTGTGCAATTCCTTTAACATTGTTCTCCTCAAATTCTCTCTATTAGGCACATACATCTTACCATTGTAGCGTCAAACACCATCACTCTCTATTTTGAATCCTTTATACTTAGGATTCTGAGCATTATCAGATAAATTTTTCTTAACTTTATCATAGAATTCATTTCCTAATAAGAATTTGATCACTTGATCTTTGAAAGTACTCCTGATAGTATCCATGGTTGCTACGTACCTCCTATAACTTAGAGCATTAGCTGCTCTATTCTCCTTGCCTTTCATATAATTAATATAAAAATCATATTCAAATAATAAATATAACCATCATATTTGATGATCATTCAGATTTAGTTGGGTGAAGATGTACTTGAGTCCCAAGTTATTAGTTTTAAGCTTAAATGCTTTTCTCAATAGATAATGCCTCTAAACTAGCAAAGCATGCATAATTTATGCAAGTTATAGATCATGAGGGGCATAATTCAAATCATATGGCTTTAGTTTCCTAGGATCATAGGCTGCCATTGAACCATCCTACATAATAACTCCTCCAAGTCCATCGCCAAATGCATCGGTGATCACTGAGAATTGACCATTAAGATTGAGAAATCTTAGCACTGGTGCTGAAGTAAGCCTCCTTTTTAGTTCATAAAAAGCTACTTCATACTTATTAGACCAGAATAAAATCTGATTCTTCTACTGAAAAGAGTTAATTAGATTAGTTATCTTATATAAATTCAGAACAAATTTCCTGTAATATCTTGCTAATCCCATGAAGCTTATTACCTCATGCACATTATTTGATGATGACCACTCCATTATGGATATTATCTTTGATGGATCCACTAAAATACCATCCATTGAGATAATATGACCTAAATACTAGACTTTACTTTATAAAATGCACACTTAGACAACTTGCCATATAATCTATGCTTTCACAAATGTTACAGAACTAATTCCAGATGCAGTAAGTGCTCTTACTCATCCTTGGAATAAATGAGGATGTCATAGAAAAAAAAAATGATCTAAGTAGTATCTAAACACATTTTTCATAAGATTTATAAATTCTACTGAAGTATTTGTTAACCCAAATAGTAACACTGTGAACTCATAGTACCCATATTGAGTTGTGAATGTTGATTTTAGAATATCCTCTTCATGGATCCTCAACTAACGACATCCTACTCTAAGATCAATCTTTGAAAAGACCGTTGCCCCTCAAATTTGATCAAATAGATCATCTATGCATGATAATTGATATCTATTATTTATTGTTTCTTTATTCAACATCCTGTAATCTATACATAGATGAAGAGTGCCATCCTTCTTCTTAATGAAGATAATTGGATCACCCCATGGTGACACACTTGGTCAAATCAACCCTTTCGATAAAAACTCTTGAAGTTGTGCCTTCAACTAAACCAATTAAATTGTTTTCATTCTATATGGTGCCTTAGACTATAATTTTGATCTAGGTATGATATCAATTAAAAAATAAATTTGCATTTAAGTATCAATATTGATAATTCTTATAGAAACACATCATGAATTTTTTTTAGAAAAGGATAATATTTGATAGATGGTTCTTTAGATTATTTCATCTCATTTATCTTAATGATAAATTATTGGCATCCCTTCCTTTGAGATTTCTTGGGTTGAATTGCATAAATCTACCTTAGCTTCAACTCCCTTCTCTCACCTTGAAGTTGTGTCTAATTTTTGAAATCATCTTAACACTCAACCTTATTAAAAAAAAGTCAACCTTGGCCTTATGCTTCACAAATAAATGACTCCTAGGATCACATCATATGATCCCAATGGTGCTACAAAAATATCTACTACCATAGTGAAGGTAAACAACCTAATCTCTACTTCAACTAAATACTTGCTAACTTTGACCTTTGACTCATTCCCATATTGTGCCAACCATGCATTTTCCATAAATTTAGCTTTTTTAGACAATTTACTAATCATGTTATAAGTAATAAAACACTCTATGACTCCCTTATCAATCAAAATATAAACTGGATGATCGAATAAAATACCTGAAAGTTCTATGGGTAAAACTTGATACTCAGTCTATTAATTGTCAACAACTACATGAATCTATTATTGAAACATACCTTACTGAGAAGCTAAAACCTTGCTCTTTGATTTTTCATGAGGGTATTCTTAAATAAAATTGTTAGCTCCACAAATGAATCAACCTATAACTAGTCCTTTCTTCTCAGTCTATTGGTTTTCCTTAAAACCACCCTTGAAGCCATTACTAGTTTTCCTGTTCCCTGAACCACTATTGAACTTGGTATTCTGATTCTAGAACTGACCCTTAGAATCTCCACTCCTCTTATTCTAGTTCTTATTTAAATTTGGTTTAGAAATTCAATTTTTTTAAAAACTTATGTCTAATATGGGCAAGAGATTTTAGTTTTTATTCTTGCTTAATTGCCTTTTTGAACACCTAATCCATGGTAGATGGACCATGCACAACTACTTCACAACCAATTTTGGGTTTCAATCCCATGATGAATTTCTTGATTTTGAACCTTTCATCTACCTAATTCTAATGTACATAATTAAGAAGTTTGAAGAATTGTTCCTAGTATTCATTTACTGACAAATCCCCTTGCTTAAAATTTTAAAAACCCATAAGATTTTGGTTGAAGTAAAACTATGGAAGCCATCATGACCTAAATAATGTCACCAACTATTCCCAAGTGGTTGTGAATGAGTTGAGGTTCATCTCGAGCTTCTTGTTTGCCCACCAAGTCACTGCTTCAGTAATAAGTTGATAAGTTTCTCATATTAATTTCATGATTTTATAATAATTGTGAATCTTGAAATACTTCTTCATTTCTATTAACCAAACTTCATCTCCATCCCCAAACATAGTTCCATCGAACTTAGGTGGATTCACCTTTTTCATGTCACATGTCAATTGTGCAGCTACTCATGCTCTCGTATCCTGAGGTACTTCCTCATGCATATGATTTTAAATATGTTCTTGGTCATCTAGATGTTCTTCATGTTCCTCTTAAACATTTTTCTCTTTATGGCCATGCACTTCCTATTCTAGGTCTGCGATTCGGTCCATAGTCTCTTGCATGGTTGTGAGGATTAAGTCCAACTTGGAAACTTGCTTGACGAAAAACTAATTTAGATCAATAGGGGGTTCAATATTTAAATTACCCTCACCTCTTGGTATATCATGCACCATTGATCTACCTATTTATTAGGAGAATAAGATTGCATTAGTAGACACATTAAGTCCTAGAGTTTGAACCTCAACTCTGATACCACAATGTAACGACCCCACCAGGTTTTACCAGAATATAATAATTAAAAAAAATATTTACACACATTCATCATATAGATTTCACCATGAGAAACCTAATTAGTTATATTTTAGTAATTGTATTAATTTAGTTAACTAAAATATTTATAGCTAATCCACTTAGCCAAGGATCACCATGAACAAATATGCCAATCATGAACAATACTAAATAACCTTAAGCACTATATATAATCATATATAAAATGGTACAAATTTAGATACGCCTAATTACAACACTACAACCATTATAGTATAAGTATATAATGTATAAATGTTATAGTTTTTAATAACACATAATAATATCGTAAAAGATAAAAGGTTATACAAAGATTTATGAAGCAGAGTTTCCACAACTCAAGTATCAATATGTAATCTCAAGTGTAGTCCCTAGTATAATAATTTAGTTGGGAGGGAGAGCATCATTCGATCACTTTTACACACCAACCATAGACCATAGATCCCTTGCACTATCTTTCAAATAAGGGGATGACCCTCCCTTCATGGATGGGTAGATAATGTTAGTGTGGGAATTTAGAGTAACAAACTAGAAACCATGTGTTAAAGATATCTAATACATAATGTGTATTATACAAAAATCCATTCTAACATGATATCACATAAATTTGAAAACTATATCAACATATGAAATACCAATGTTTAATTAAAACATTACTCTGGACAATTTTTTTAATAATTAATGATCTCTACGATCAGTAAAATTCATACACACCACTCAATCAGATTACACCTCATCTTGAATTTATAACACTAATTAAATTAGTGCAATCCATCCACTAATTATTTAATGTCATGAATGCAAGATTTGATTAAAATATAATAATATAAACAAACCAATAGATTCTACTAAAATATTCCTTATTAGTAGATAAAATATGCTAAGTACAAAAATATCCTTTTCATTCATTTAGTCCATCAAATGAAATGCAATGAATCTATTATCCTTTAATTTATTACTGAATAATAAATAAAATCAAAATACAGTCCTCAATAGAATCTTGCTATTTTAGTAACATTCATATCTAGACTACCAGGGACTTAATATCACTATGTAACTGCAAAAGTTATTTTCTCAACTTTTATTTATTTAAACCTAGTTTAAATATTGTTCATATTTCCCAGTCAAATAATAAAGCTAATCTTTTAATAATTATAAAATATCTATAATTTAGCAATTAAATTCTATAAACTTATATTTTTAACCAAACATTCAACGTACAATAGATGTCCATAAATCCATTTCATATGCATCATCTGTAATCATCGCATCATTTCAACTAAACTTGAATAACCATCCATTTCATATGTTTAATAATTTTTCTAAAATATATGCACAAAGCCCTTATCTATATAAAGTTATCAAATCAAATACAATCAATCAAATCTTTACTCATTCTTTTAAAATCAAAAGACATGACAAACTTATATTTTTATCTAATCAATTGGTGCTCAGTCTTCAACTTTTCTGAGACTCAAAGATTTTACATTTAACCTACGGTTAACTTTATTTACATAACCAAACATATATCCTTATCAAAAAAACCTTTGACACAGTCAAATGCTTATCTACATAACCCATAACATTAGCCATTCAACACACTCAAATTAATATAAATATATCCCTAATTATCACTCATTCGACATAGTTGAATTTATACAAAATATAATCATTCTACAGTATAACCTTGTCAATGCCTATTTAAAAAAACTTAGTCTATAAATCGACAAAGTCAAATATGATATTATATTTCAAACTCATTCTCAGTTTGACATAGTCCATTTAATATACATAAATTGAACCCAATTATCAGTTTGACATAGACCAATATTATGTCATAATCCTACTTGGTTCTTATATTAAATCTTTTCAAATATATCCATAATCATAAACCCTATGAATATAGTCATTATATATATACACACACATTTTAAACTCTTAAATCCATTTATTTTATTGACTGCATACACAAATCCCTTATAATAAGTAGTTGATCTCATATCAAAACATCCCTAAATTGACTCACAGTTATTATGAATGTTAATGCTAGTCATATTTATATATTTTGTTATATATATACACATACATACAACACACACATATACTACTGTGTATATATACCCTAAGCCATCAAGGTCTTATAGGGTGTATATATACACCTCTACCTATAATAATATATATGTATATATACTTTCTAGTGAATAAAATAAATAAACCCATTTCCATTTTTACATAGTCGAACTAGTTAAATATATAGTATATTCAATTAATAAAATTGATTGTATATAACCTATTCAAAATGCCATAACAGCTTAATAAATGAATCAATAAAACTTTCAACATTTTCAAATTGATAGAGGGTTTAAGGGAAAGATTTTACATTGGTGAATTCAAACAAAGTAAAAAACTATGGCCCTACCCCTTACCCTTTGGGATTATGGGGTTAGATGTAGGGTTCTTTAGAGGTCAAGCCTTCCACAGGGCCCTACATACAACCCCCTATTTTTTTTCAAATCATTTCTAAAAAATGAAAACCCATTATTCTATAAATTCATTTAAAAATTCCATCCAATACTAACACACACAAATTCAATACAAAATCAATCTGAATATTCTGCCAAGTGAGACAAATTTTTCTAAGATCAAAATATTTTAATCTTTCTCTTTTTGTTTGCAACTTCCTATATGCCTCTACCATCATTGTCCACAAAAATTATTTATCCTTTCTTTTTTTTTACCATCACCCTACTTTCCTCTAATTTCTCCTCCATTCCTATTAGGCAAAATTGACTGATAAAATACATGTAAAAATTTCTCAACAAAACTCTACAGTTTGCCACCTTGAAGACACAACCAAGTCTCCATGATTTTTGCCAAATAATGGTTAACTTAGAGTCAACAAATGATTAGAAACCCTAATCATCATGAGGCTTCCATAGAATCCCTAAATAATCATTTTATATTCATTATCAAATTCACATGATATTGACTTAAACAATCCTATCATCAACCAACTAAACCGTAAGTCACATAGTCCCCAATATTTATTACATGTAATGATTATCAATTTAGTGGATGACCATTGTATTTCCATGTAATTACTATCAACCAAATAAAATAATGATTATATGGCATGGTAATATAATTAGGTATTACAAGACTATATTTCAATGTTAAAATGCTATTTACAACATACTTAGCAAATACATTGATTTATTAAAATCATTTTAACAATTAAAATCAATATATCCATTTATCTAACATATATTATGAATATAAAACCATTTGTCAAATAGTTAATTTAATATAAATATATTTGAAAACAATTTTATTTATATCTTTTGACATTTTGATTTAGCATATATATTATAATAATAATATTTAATTATTATTATCTAAATTTTAAAGATCAATAATCACAATGAAATCCATTAAAACATCATATCATTATACTATGCAACCATACCTAACAAGGCAATAAGGTAAGTAAAACATAACCAAATTCACTCATTTAGCCAAACAATTACATTATATAAAATAAGCTATGTATGATCATAAAGATAGTGAAATCACTCAAACAAATCAACATGATCATCATCCATAATCAAGATCATACTAGAAATCATATTAACAATCACCTAAATGAAAATTACACAAAATATGTTACACTATCTATATCAAACAATTAATTATGAAACATGATATACTATGTGGTATGTGCAAGGGTTTCTAGATTCATTTTTTATCATCCCCCAATGTCTACATCTAAACCACTCTCTCAAATGATACTCTCCCTCCATCACACTTTGAGGGAAGAATATGTCTTGAATTCACCTCACAACAATGAAGGTGGTTGGATCGAAACATCATTATGTTCATACAATAATGCTATAGAAATATGATAATAATGTATAATATAAAAGTATTGCTAACTCATAACAAACTAATCATGTAAATTAAGAAACACAAATTGTCCCATAATCAACATATGTCATTAATCTTAATCAAATATTTGTTAATCAACTAATCAACCATAATAATTCATAGATAAACAAGTTATTCAATTTAGGGAGAAATTAGGATGTGACAAACATTGAGTTGCTTCCAAAATCACAAGTAACTACTTCACAACTAAGAACTCTCACACTACTGAATAGACTTAAGCTTAGATGCAGAGAGATTAATATGGATACCCACATTTGGACAACATGATGAATTAATTATGACTCTTCTAAGCCACTCTAATTAAGGAGTGGTTCATATTTTAAAAGAAGTCACCATTCATATAAATTATAACACAATGGCACAAGCCATTGGATTAAAGGTATGAGGGGAAAATCATTAGTACCATACAAAACCAAGAATTGCCTAATTAATCCTAACAACAAAATGGATTACAAATACACAATGATAGGAAATATAATTTACTAGATGATAAATGCACCGGTATGAGTTTTGATTTCATGAATCATGAGAATGTATTGATAGATGATCAAGGGTGCAAATCAAGCTACAAAAAGGGTTATAAATATTGCACACAAGATGATAAGGTTGGGTGAAGACTCAATTTGGGTAGAGTTTATTGCCACAGAGCTCATCATTAACATAATAAAGGTGGTCTCAAGCACAACTCAATATTTTTAGTACCATTTTTTTTACTTCTCCTTTATTTTACATAGTGACAGTGGCCGTAGGGATAAATCACACCAAATCTTGACTACTAGCTAGTGAATGACTTCACTAACCTTGTATGACCATGAAATGGGTAAGACTATACACAGGTGGGTAGATTCCACTAGTGGTGGATAGAAATTTAAGGATTGATTACCTCACACCCTCATGTATGTTATGATGTCTTAAAATACTTGGGACCAACCATCATAGTAACAAAATTTCACAATGGGATCAAAATTTTTAGCCATAAATTAGACAAATTATTTGTCATTCCTCTCTCTTTATTCATCAACATTAATGATGCAAAGGCAAAAATGAAATTTATAAGGCCTTGGTTGCTATATCGGTGCAACCACTATGATCAATACCTCCTAGAGCAAAGTATACACTATTACAAATACACAGAAACATAGGAAAAACCATAACCACAAATATAACCCTCTCTATATTCATTATATGGAGTGCTAACCAAACATTAGGAACTATTTCCTTAATAGCCACTTCCTACAAAGAGAACTCACAACAGAACCCCATGTCTTAGTGATAAGTGGATACTGATAATCACAGATGAATATGATTTACAACCTTTTGGGGTTACACTAGAAGAAGTCTATAAATCAATGATGGAGGATATAATTAATGATATATATGACAAAGAGGAGGAGACATAATTCTTCTATTAGAAGTTAGTTCACACCTACTAGCTGTAAAACAATGATCTAGCTATCATTTTGGTATAAATACCTAAAAATTTAGAATCCATCATAGTAGATATAGTTAAGGAAGAACCATAATCCAAACAAAAAGCAAAGGCTAACTTCTAAGAAGTGATGTTAGGTTGCTAAATAGTAACACAAGGACCCAACACATAATAACAAAATCCCTTAAGGTTGTTGACACATAAACTTCACATATCAGGTATTATTAAGTTATTTCAAACTATCACATAATAAATGCAAACATTTATGTCAATAGAAGAAGTTAAATAGGTAGCTAAATAAGAATTAACAATTGAATAAACAACATTCAAAATGTGTGCAACCAAGCACTAGAATAAAATTTTGATCCATCCTTCATCATGCCAAAAATTACCATTACCAAGACAACAAGTTGCACCATCCTTGTCCCCTTCTCCACCACCTTCACCATACTCTCCAACACATATGTAATAATTGGAAATGGGTATATAAAAACATCAAGATCCATTAGAACAACCCAATACATATGACAAGACCATAGAACAATAAGTGCAAAAAGCTATGAAGGCCAAGGTTAAAGCAAACAAGGCCTAGGAGGAAAAAGACAAGGCTAAGTAGGAGCAAGCCAAAAATGAAGATGAATATAAAAATAAAAGAGAACAAGAAGAACAAGATGCACATGAGGCCATAAACATAAAGTAGAGGTAGAGCAGGTAGCTAGGGAAGATGAGTAAAAATAGAAAGCAAGACCTACATAAGTAGGAGGAAAATTTGAAGAAAGTTGAGGTTGATGTAGAAACTAAAGAATTTGAAGATAAGAAAATAGAATACTTACACAAGCATGAAGAGATATAATACAAAACTATCTAGGATTAGGAAACCAATGACACAGATGAATTTTTTTCCAAGGAATGAGTTGAGAAAGTTGAAAGGAATTTGGTAGAGAAAACTACAAGGTAATAAGTGGAACAAGCTACCGAAGAGAAGGAAGATCAAGAGAAGAAGCATAAAGAATAGGAACATGTAAATTTTCAAGTAGTTTCAAGCTTAAATAAAATAAATCAACCAAGACATATGTAAATACGATATCCATCCAATCAACAAAGGATATGACCATTGAGGTCCAACCAGAACCATCAGGCACATTTGCAGGATCAAGGTCCAACCAAGGAGGAGTATAGGAAAAGGCATCAAAGGATAAATATGAAACTACTAGGCATTATATGATGGATTTCTAACCACATCTATTGAAATGAACAAATTTCACCCTCCCTGAAACGCAAATCAAGCACTAGGCTAGCCCATCACTACCTATTATGACTCCTCTAACCTTATCGATGCCAAGCCAACATGTTACCCTAGATACTTTGCAGTTTACATTGGCCAAATATATTGGAGTTATTATTTTTCAAGCATTCATATCACATAAAACATATAATATGGAGTAGAAAAACACCCAATTACATGAGGATAATGTTGAGTTGCATGACATACTGGCCAAAACACATAGATTAATTGATGAAACTTATCCAAGATTAGTTATGCAGGTCTTGGGAGATCAGGTGATGTCTAAAAAAAATAATTTGTGGCTTTGTTAACACAACTTACATAGGATTGGGTTACAACTTAAAGGTTTAACCAACTCAAATCCCAAGTTCAATAACTGCATGCAAAAACTAAAGTCATCTTTAATTTTATCAAAAAATATAAACAAGTTCTTGACACTGTTATACATCAGGCCATTTAGCTCTCACATAGCATGCTTGAATGAAAAAACCAGTTGCAAGATGCATGAAAGGATATCATGCTTGATCTATCCAAATATAACAAGTCTAAATAGATTATGGAGAGCCAAGCATTTGGACTAAAGGAAATGGATGCTGCTGTGCATGAATCTCTTGAGTTAATAGATAATGTGATGACATAGATTCACACCTTAGAGCTTGTGATGATGCACAACATGTTCACAAGAGTTTAGACATAGAGTTACATGGCAAAAATGGAGCTAATAACATAGATAGTCCAATAAAAGGTAGTTCAACACAAGCTTATCATCAAATATGCATCTGAATATGATATCGAAATTGTAAAATAAAGTTATGACACCTTACGTATATGTTTACCTTAGTGAGAGATATCTTGGTAGATTGGAGGTAGTATAAATAAGACTTTAAAATATATGGAAAATTTGATCCAATCCATCATGAATGTATCATAATACATTCCACCTACCCAACAAGTACAATCCATACAAGTAAGGAAAGTATTATAGATAATACCATAAGCTCCTCTTCCACAAGCACCTTCAACATTAGATTCTATATCATCATCATCATCATCATCATCATCATTAGTAAATACCTCAGTAGCTTCATATTCATCACACATTGATCTAGCTCCAACATCATAGTCCATTGATCCACCATTACTAAGGTCTTGTGAAATTGAAAATTTTGTTCATATTTTGAAGGTTGTAAATTTTTTTTGGGGGGGGTAATAAGCTTTGTGAGCAGGGATAGAAAGGTTGAAAATATACAAAGAGTGGCCTCCTAGTTACACCAGTCTATTGAAAACCCATAAAGGGTAGTATATTTATACATTGCTTAGTTGAAAACATGGAATCATGGATTGGCTTTGACTATTATAAATGGAAGGGAATCACCTACCACCTGAACACTACCCATGTGCTTCGTATGGATCTTAGTTTTCCCCTCTTTGATGGGGATCAACCAAGTTCAAATAATTCAAGCAGCTAAATTTTACATGATTTATTACAACTACATCATTTGGAGTATCTTGACCTTAGTTTTATTTACTTCTACCCTTTTGGCATCCATTCAGAGCTTTCGATGCTCAAAATATTGACACATTTGAGCTTGAGATATTGTGGATTTACAGGTTAAATTCTACGTGACATTGTCAAAATGTCTAGCTTGAAATTTTTGGACATCTCCTACAATTTTGATTTGGAGATGAGGCAGTTGGGTGCATGGATAATGGGTTTGAGAGGGTTGGAATATCTTACACTGAGTGGTTCTCAGAATCTTTCAATGGAAGGTGATTATGTGGTATATAATGTTGCATCCCTCACCAAACTTACAACACTTCACATGTCTTGGTTTTTAGGTATAATTCTCTCTCCTCTTTCAAACCTGACCTCCCTCTCCCATCTCTACCTTTACTAAAATAATTTCACTCAGTAGCCATTTTGAAATTGGATTTCAAATCTTACATCTTTGGTTTCCCTCTCTCTCCCAGAATGTGGTCTAGAAGGTTCCATCCCTTCTGCTATGTAAAGCCTTCCACACTTGACGAACCTTGACTTGTCCTCCAACCTAGAGTTAAAGGAAACTTCCATGTCTTACATTCTGTAGCATGATTCCAACCTCAACAACCTTCGTATTAGTGACTCAAATGTGGGAGGAGTGATTCCAAATTCTATTGGAAATATGTCCTCATTGACCATCTTATAACAATATTGAAGGTGTTTTTCCCCTTTCCGTTGGACATCTCTCATGACATTGAGTGTTGGATCTTTCATGGAACTCATTAAGAGGCAACATTCCATGGATTTTAGGTGGACCATTAAAGTTGTCAATGTTTTGCTTCTCATCAAATCAATTAAATGGAAGTTTACCATCTACTTTTGGTGACCTCTCATCCTTGGTTATGCTTAATCTCAAAAATAACTCTTTATGTGGAATAATCCCAACTTCCATTCATAACCTCACCTCACTCAAATGGATTTACTTAAAAGACAATAAATTCCATGGTGCTTTCTTACTCTCTCTACTACAAAATCTTTCAAACATTGTTGCGTTGGAGCTTTCCAACAATTTCTTGACAATGAAAGTCGATGGGCATTGGTTTCCTGAATTTCAATTTCAAATATTGGGTTTGAGATCTTGTAATATGGAAAGTGATTTCCCCGCTTTCATTTTAACTCAATACTTTATTGAGAACCTAGAATTGTCCAATAACTCACTTGGAAACAATATTCCAGATTAGCTATGGGATAATATGTACTTATATTCTAAATTGGAGTTCCTAGACTTGTCTGAGAATTTATTTGATGGATTCATTCTAATAGAATTTGGAAAATATGGGCACAATCTTATATTTCTTTCACTGGAAAAAAACAATCTTTGTGGTGACATTCCACACTCTATTTATGGAGGGGATATGTTGGAGGTTCTAGACCTGTCAAATAACAAGCTTTCTGGAAAGATTCTTACAATTTTTGAGAACTACTCATCATTGAATGTGTTAAATCTAAAAAATAATCTTCTAGAAGGTGAGATAAGGAGCATGAATTGTCTTCAAACATTGAAATTGGGAGGTAATAGGTTGCAAGGCTCAATTCCATCATCTCTTCAAAATTGTAGCTCTTTAGAGATTTTAGATTTTGGAAATAATTACATGCAAGGAAATATCCCAAATTGGATAGGGAAATTTCCTAGACTCTGAGTTTTAGTATTAAGATCTAATAAATTTGAAGGTGAGATACCATTAAAACTAGTAAAATTACAAAATATGCAAGTCTTGATTTTGTCAAACAATAATTTCATAGGTGTTATTCCAAACAGTTTTAGGAACCTGACAACAATGAAAAATCAATCACAGAGTGCTGAAGTCCTTCAATATAATTCAAATTCAAGTGCATCAATATCTTATTTAGATAAAATGGTAATCATCAGAAAAGGGAAGTTTCTAGAGTATGAAAGATCTTTGGCATTAGTTAGATGCCTCGATCTCTCAAGCAATAATTTCTCAAAGTTATTCCAGATGAGATTGGATTCCTTATTGGTTTAAGGGTTCTCAATTTGTTAAGAAATCATCTTACCAGCAAAATTCTAATATCTTTTGTAAAGCTTGTGCAATTGGAGTCACTTGATGTTTTAAGAAACAATCTCTTTGGAGTTATTCTGGCTGAACTATAACCCCTGACATTTTTGGCTTACTTAGATGGATCTTATAATAATCTCTCAAGAAGAATGCCACCAGGTGCTTAGATGTTAACATTTGGTGAAAGTTCATTTTCAAACAATGGAGATATTTGTGGGCTTCAAATAAACATAAATTGTTCCTCTTCTATTTCCCCAAAGGGCAGCGACAGTGATGATGAAGAAGAAAGTGAAGAAGAGAGGGAGGAAAATATATGGTGAGAGGTGGGAATTGGATTGAGATTTGGAATTGGGGTTGCAATTATTATCAAAGTGTTATGTTTCAACAAAAAATGTAGATGTAAATGCTTCAAGGTCATGGATGATATTATTTGTGTTATTAATGAAACAGTTAGAGAAAATATTTTTTAATAAAAGTATTTGCCCATGCCCCTACCCCTGTAAAATAATTTCCTCCCCTGATTCTCTACTCATGTTATATTTTCATTTTGATCTTATTCAGTAATCTAAATGTCTTATTTTGATGCTTCTACATATAAAATTAAATAGATATTAAACACTACATTCAAATATCAATTTTCAATTCTTTTATTATTTTTATTAAAACATAAAAGTGAATATTTTTTCAAAGGAATATATATCTATATTAATGTTATTTTTATTTGATTGAAAATGGAAAAAACATGTATAATGGAAAAAAAACCATCAATTAATTTGTTCAAAAGTATTTATTTTATTAAAATAATTAATTATCTAATTAAAATTTTAAGTTTTAATATTAATTTTAATATATTAATTAAATATTTAAGTAATATTCAAAATTTAAGTCTTTTTATTTTTTAGTGAAGTCAAATATAATAATGATTTTATTGATTAAGTCATACTATTTTATATTTATACCCTATATTGTGAAGCACTTATTAGATAATAATTTAGATGTATTTTTAATTAGATTATGTTTCTTTGTTATATAATGTATAATTTTGTAGCATAAATAAGTGAATTATTTTTAATCAAACATTACAATACATGTATAATGGACTAATATTACTTCATTAATAAATAAAATAAAATTACAATAAATTCAGACTTGAAAGGGATATAAATAATACATCTTTATGTACAATTTTATAGAAGACTTATTGTGAAGAAATTTGAATCTAGAAATGTACAACTAGAAACAAAATGATTATCATTTTGAAATTTGGATATGATCAAAGAAATTTACCATAACCATATAGGGGTCTAGAGCATATCTTTTTAGTCTTGGCAATATGCGACTCTTGTCTACTTAAAATAGGTGAATCTTTAACCTATGTTATTAAGGAAAATAGATGGAGGGCCTACATTACATTTTTTATGGCTAACATTAACTAACTAATTTATGGGGCCTAAGAGGTACTCGAGGGAAAAAAAAACTTAAATAAATAAATGTGTTAATGTGAAAGTGTATACTAAATGATAAATTCATAAATATATAATCAAAATGTTATGACAAAAGAGTAAACAAGAGAATAATAAACATTGTGCTCAAAATGCCAGTTACAATATTAATTATGTAATAATTTTTTATAATGTTTTAAGAGGTCGAATGTATTATAAGATGTATAACCACTACAATAATTTCAATGCTATCTTTTCTTGTTTAAAAAATGGAATAATACACTAATAAAAAAACATGGAATGAACTGTTACTAGAGTGGTAACTTCTCATTTAGATTGACTATTCAGATCCTCCATTAAGTCATTATTTGGAAACTTATCTACACAATTCCACATAACAATATTGAATTTTTCAGAGTTGTGTGACATCAATGAAAATGAGTTATGACTCTATGATATGACCACATGTGCTTGGAATCATCCTAACGCTTATAATGAAGATGACACATGATGTTGAGTATCTCCATTATAACATAAGTCAACCAAAGTCTTATATCTTTCTAGATTAATCACCCCTCCTTGAAGATAAATGTTCCCCATTGCATGCATTTGAGAAAGAAGATCTTGAAAGTTGCTAGAAACTTTCACTTTCGTAATCCATTTTCTAATGGGAAGAAACCATGTGTTTGGATCGTAGTGTCAACTAATTATGATCCAAGAACTAGGAGGTAATTGGGGGATAAATACATAAAATATTAAATGTGTTATGTAATAAGTGTATATTAATGATAAATTACGAAATATATGATTAGATTTTTAAGAGACAAAGATAAACAAGAGATAAATAAACATCGTGCTATAATCGTAAGTTACAAGATTATTTTATGTAATAGTTTTGTACAATGTTTTGATAGGTTGGATGTGTTACAAGATGTATAACCACTATAATGATACCTCTTCTATCTTTACCTATTCAATTAATGGAATAATACACTAATATATAAGCATTGATGATGAAGGGATGATGGAACCATTTGTAGAATGGTAACTAATCACTTTGTGACTATTAAGATCCTCCATTTTGTCATTTTATTGAAATATAACTACATAAATTTACATAAAATTATTGAAACTGTCAAAGTTGTGAAACACTAATGAAGATGAGTTAGGCCTATATGATATGACCATGTGTGCTTGGGATGGTCTGGAAGCTGATATTGAAGATGACACTTGGCATAGAGTATAGTCGTTATGCCACAAGTCATTCAAAGTATCAGATCCTT
The DNA here is from genome assembly GCA_037957365.1 of Torreya grandis. Lineage (NCBI taxonomy): Eukaryota > Viridiplantae > Streptophyta > Pinopsida > Cupressales > Taxaceae > Torreya > Torreya grandis. The sequence continues at coordinate 1,352,820 of JARHVA010001313.1, forward strand.
ATTAATTAATCAACACTCCTTGAATATAAATGGTCCCCATTGCACACAATCATATAATAATATTTTGAAAATTGTTTGGAACTTGCACTTTCATAAACCATTTCCTTAGGAAGGAACCAAAGGTTTGGATCGCTAGTGTCGAATAAATAGAATTTAGGTCTAAAACATACTCAAGGGATAAACACACTTAATGGATTAAATTTGATATGTAGGAAGCATATATTAAATGATAAATTCTAAAACATATAATCAGAGTGTCATGAGACAAGGATAAATAAGAAAACAATATAAATTGTTGTATGACTATTTAAGTTTCAATATTATATTATGAAGTGGTTATATATGTTGGAAGCACAATCACTAAGATCAAGGTGGGGTAGTAAATCATTTTTTAAAACTTGATTTCACATGTAATTTAAAATTCATTGAACCATCAAAATAATACAATGTTATAACAATGCATAAAGAACCAATCACATGAGCATGAAACAAGAACATAACACATATATCACATATATGAGTGGGAAAACCTCAAATGGAAGAAAACCCACTGTGATTCCTAAAAATGTACTACAGTCCTATAGGAAAAAAGATCAATTTTTTTTTACCACTAATTGAACCTGGAACACCAACCCCAATGAAGTTAAGCACCCACTTTCAAGGAAGTACCAACTCCCTAAGTGACTCAGCACAAACTCAACCACCTAATGTATTTTGGTCACCACACATATGATCTAATATTATAGTCTCATTTCAAGACCTCTTTTTTCTCTCCAATCAAGATTTCATTTGCTTCTATTGCTTACCTTCAAATATGCCTAAATTACCTTGTTTATATACAAGTCTCATGATCACACACTACATGGTTGGACATGCACCTTCAACCTCTTAGTTCAACCATATAATAGGTATTATAGATTCTTTTGGACATTTTAAAAATGATCTTTGGACCTCCTTTGGTCTAAAATAACTCAATAAGGCCTCATTTCTATTTTAGGGCTCATGGAGACCTAATTACATTAGGTTTATCCTTTAATGCCAAATATTGATCTTCTTGGGCTCAGATGACTTTCTCTAACAACTAAAAACCATTAAATCACTTATTAAATGACATATGATAACCTCTTACATTATTTTATAAACATGTATCCTTCGCTCATATCATGAAAGCTCTTTTAGGACAAATTGTCCTATTAGGCCTTTGTACCTCAAAAGTTTGTCTAGCAAAAATGAAGGTTAAACACCCTTAATTTATTGAAATATGACAAAAAAAAGATGTATATAGATTATCCATGATATCAGCGTCATCACCAATTTATTGGAACACTTATACATAGGAGATAAAGTATCAAGAACATCTCTACAACTTACTTAGAACTACCAATTTACCTCAAAGGCCAGTCATGGTGACTTAGACCTCCAAAACCTATGTAGACACTTGTAATGAATCCTAATGCATGTAAATGATCCTATGATATCTCTACACCATAATAAAGTATAAATATCATATGGTCTAATGAAAAATATTGGTCTTGCAGACCAATTTCTTGACCTTATCTCACATAGTCTTATTTGAACCAGACATGTCATTTTGTGAGCAACTTTTTCACCATATTCACTAATCTACAAAACCTATTGAAAATAATGAACATGACTTAAAATTAATAAATAAAATATTCATAGACTTGGTTGCATCAATATGACATGCTCAGACCCTCAAATCCATCTTCTCATCTTTACTTAGGTTTTTCCCTGTTCACACAATTAGGCATGTCTGTGATTGGCTAACTTGGATGACTAACTTAGCACACTTGTAAGCTAGAAAATATCCAAAAAACATCATGGAAATTTAGTATGAGTCTCTAGATTCTTCTTCCATTCATTTAATTTACCTAACCAATGCAACTTTTTATAGCTAAAATAACTTCTTGACAAATAAGCCTATATCTGTGCATTTTCTCTCTCATCTGACTAACCTCCACTACCTGGAGGTACCTGGGAGAGTTTAATACATGATACAATATATTTTATAGGATTTTTAATCCATTCTAAGCTGATTTGATCAATATATTTCACATTTGGTCCTTATTAGGGATTTAAGGAGGTTTAACATAGGTTTTGTTATTAACAATTATTCATAAAGGACTACCCCTTAAATCTAAAACCAGTGCTTAGAGATCTTATCCAGGACCCTTCCCCATATCTCCTTAATATCTCAAGTTCCCATTTAGAGGTTACACATTGCAACGAACATCTGAAATTGCTTCTCAAGTTTTGAAACCTCATTTTATGAACTTGAGAAGGCCTACAATAGTGTTTTATGCAATTTCCTTCAAACCATGATCTAAAAATTTGTGAACATTCCTAAAATAACTTAAATTACCTCTTTGCCTACTCCAATATGCAAATTTTCATTGAAATTTGATCTTCATACCCCATTAGGATAGGTAGGGTCTAAGAGAGGTCTATGTGTAGGCTTAGTGTGAAGGTCCTACCCCTATAGGCTCACCCTAAAACTTTAATGAATGCTTTAATGCCTCTCATACATGCTCAAATAGTGACATATAACATTCATATGCTTGTGTTCATCCATTTTCATGCACATACCTCTTTGTGTCATGACTAGGTTTCTTATGCAGTTTGTCATCAATGACCTATACCTTCATGCAAACATAAGACTTTAGTTACCTTCAAATTCTCTCTTTATATTTATCTCATGACAGCATTATTTAAAGACAACACTGTCCTATGCATCACACACTACCATAATAAGATTAGTCACATTTAACATCATCCTTCACAATATGAATCTTTGACATCAATGCTAATGCTCAACAATCTCCCCCTTTCTTATTGATGTCAATCACTCTCAAAACCTTCTCTCAATAGGTAATTTTTCCCTCATTCTAAAATATCTCCCCCTTTGACATAAATTAAAAAGAGATACCTAAAAATTCTTCGATCATACTTCTTCAACCAAAACACTCAGCACATAGGATTATTAGACAATGAAACATCATCCACACATGTTCCCCCTATTTCCATGCACAGCTTCTCAACACCACTCACCTGCTTTTGGAGTTAATGAACCAACTGATTATCTCCCCCTAAACACTTGAATTCCTCAATTAATACCATGGGTATAAATTACACCTAATTCCTATCTTAGATTTTCAAATAATGCTTTTAGAAGTGGCTTGGTCAAAATGTCTACAATCATCTAGATTTTCTGTTTAGTTTTTGAGTGCATGACAAGGTTATTTGAGATGATTATAAAACTTATATTTTCATAATATATAGGGATATGACTATCATACTCTACCTTGTATTCTTTTAAGGTCCATCTCATCCATAAGACCTAAGTACAACATGAAGCTACAATAATGTATTCAGCCTCACAAGTAGATAATACCATAGAGGGCTACTTCTTGTTCATACATGATACTAGGTATTTTCCTAAGAAGAAAGTTCTTCCACTAGTGATCTTCCTATCATATAGATTCCCTTCCCTATTTACATTTGTATAGGCTTTCAAGTCAAATTCCTTGCTCCTAGGATATCTCCCCTTGAGATACCTAAGTATCCTTTTTATTACTTGTAGATGATTTTACTTTGGGTCTATTTAAAACCTTCCCACAAGACATACTACTTGCATGATGTTAGGTATAGAGGTAGTAGTGTACAACAAACTTCCAATCATTGACCTGTATGATGTCTAATTGACTCTTGGAGATTCATCTTCCTTGCTCAACTTACACCCTATGATCATAGGTGTGCCAACTACCTTGAAATATTTCATCTCAAATTTATTCAATATATCTCTCATGTACTTAGATTGTGAGATGAATATATCTCTTTTTGATTGATTGATTTGTATCTCAAGAAATAATGATATTTCCCCCAGCATAGACATATCAAACTCCTTCATTACATCTTCATAGGACTTAGTCATACTCTCACTATTTCCCCCAAATATGATGCCATCCACATAGACAACTACTATCAATTGATGGTCATCTTATGTCTTTATATACAGATTACTATCTGCAACTCCTCTTTTAAATCCTTGATCAAATAGATACCTATCCAATCTAGCACACCAAGCTCTAAGAGCTTGATTTAGACCATAAATATCCTTTTTCAATCTATAAACATAGTCCTTATTACCTGATAGTAAAATAACCTTAGGTTTCTCTACCTACACCTCCTCTTCTAAGTTCCCATTCAAGAAAACATATTTGACATCCATATAGTACACCTTGAATCTTACATATGTTATAAATAATTTTATGACTTCCAATATTAATATTGGAGGAAAGGTTTCCTCAAATTCTACCCCTTATACCTAAGGATACCCCTTGCATACCAATCTGGCCTTGTTCTTAGTGACTTCTCCAATTTCATTCAACTTATTCCTAAACACCCATTTAGTGTCAATGAAATTCATATTTTTAGGCCTGGGAACTAGTTCCCAAGTCTCATTATTTTCTATTTTATCTAAATCCTTATTCATAACACCTATCCAAAATTTGTCTTTTCTTTCCTCTATAATGTTTTTAGGTTCAATCTTAGACAATAGAGCAACATTATCTTGATTTAGGTTACTTACCAATATTCTCCTTATTTGCATACTTGCATCATTATTGCCAATGATTTGATATTCAATATGATCTCTTTCAATCTATCTTGAGGGACCTTTTGAGTCTTGTATTTTATTAACTTCTTCTTCCTCATCAATCTCTTTGTTTCATCTTCATTCTTGAAGTCTATATTCTCTGATGTATCCTTTGACTATGAGTGTGACTTCTTTGTCTCATCAATCTTCACATTGGTGCTTTCCACTATCTTTTAAAACCTCTTGTTATAGCATCTATAGGCTGAGCTCACTAATGAGTATCCAAAGAATATACCTTCATTAGATCTAGAGTCAAAATTACCTAAGTCTTCCTTATCTCTTTTGATGAAACATTTGCTCCAAAACACTATAAAGTTTTCTACATTAGTAGGTCTACCTTTTCACAGTTCATAATGAGTCTTATTGCCATTATTCCTTATCTATCCTCTGTTCAAAATGTAGACTATAGTTCTCACTTCCTCTCTCTAGTATACATCAAATAATAAAGATCCATTTACCATAGTTCTTTCCATTTCTTAAACTATCATATTCTTTCTTTCCACTACCCCATTCTGATGAGGTGTTCTAGCTGTTGAGTACTATCCCCTTATCCCATGGATCTCAAAAATGTCTTAAAAATCATTATACTATTACTCTCCTCTTCTCTCAGATCTCAAACATTTGATATTTCCATTCTTCTCATTCTCTACAAGAGCCTTGACTGCTTTGAACTTATCAAGAGCTTTTGAATTTTATTTCAAGAATGTTACCCAAGTCATTTTTTTGTAGTCATCTATGAGTAACATGAAATAGCTATCCCCTTGAATGCTTTGGATTCTTTTAGGTCCATAGAGATAAGTATGTATTATATCCAAATGTTTTGTAGTAAAGTAATCCTTAGACTTGAACCTTCTTCTGGTTTTCTTACCATGTTGGCTTGCCTTGCAAAGTGTGTTTGTAAGTTTATTTAGTGATCTTAGGCATTTTATTCATAAAAATATTAGAGCTTATTTTGACTGGATTGTTAAATTTTAGGTGGCCCAACCTTCTATACCATAGCCAATATTCATCCATATTTCTCATAAAATATCTCCTTCTTGATCTCATTCAAGCCATATAAATTATTCTCAGTCCTCTTAGCATTGGTAATTAGCCTTCCTAATTTAGCTCTCCTTATCTCATACCCTATATCATGAAAGGTTAGTGTGTGTCTTTGGTTACACATTTGACTTACACTTAGCAGGTTATGGTTAAAACCTTCCACATACAACACATTGTTTTTCTTGGTCTTCCCATTATCCAAACTCAAGATACCCTTAGCAACTATATTGGCATATCCAAATCTCACTATTCCTAAAACATTCTTATTTAATGAGATGAACTTGATATTTTACCCTATCATGTGGATTGATCAACCACTATCTATGTACCATTTCATGCCTTCATCTTGAATGTGAATGGTAATTTGAGCTAGCATAAATTTTTCATCTTTAGTCTTCTGCTCCTCCTTTATAGAGTCTAACTTCTTGATCTAGTTCTCAATGGTATGATTGTATATCCTTTTGTCTTGATTGACCTTCCTTATATGCCTCATCTTGTAGTCCCTTGCAATTGTCCTCTTTGATCAAACTTATAACACGTGATTATGCTTCTATTATAGAGATTTGTATTCATCTTATTCCTCCATGAGAAATTGATGCTAGCATAATGTCTAAAACAATATCCCTATGACTATATTGATTATATGAGAGACAATAACCATTGAAGAGATTCACATACCTTGTCTATCTAGTGTTGAACGATGTACCTCTACCTTTGTTGTCTCTTGAAGGATCAAGTTCTTATTGATTTATTGATGATCAATTTAAGTCTCAAATTTGAGAGCTTCTGCATAGGTTTGACTTTCCTTGTTTTCATTTTTATCTTATTTGAACCCAATATCTATTTTATCATGTGGAAACATTTGACTATTCAGAATATCACCAAAGACTTCAGTGCTTTTTTTTAATTTTTTTTGTGTCTTCAACTTGACTATTTCCTGATCCAAATCTACCTTCAAGGAATCCATCTTAATTTCAAATTTGATGCATTATTCCTCCTCAGTCTTAAGACTTGTAGTGACAATCTCAATATGAGTTTCAAAATATTTGATGATATCCTCATGTTGATTGGTGTTGTTGCTTAGTCTTTCTTCAAAGATATTGATTTATTCCTCATAACTCTTAATCAATGATCTTAGTTTCTAGTCTTCCTTCTTTGAAACTTTAACTCCTCTAGAACACTCACCAATTTTGGCTCAAGGTTTACTTCATCCTCTTCTTCATCTAATTTTTCATCATCCATAAGACTTTTCCCTTTTGAACAACCCTCATTGTCTATTTCTATAGCCATAAATAAGGTTTCATTATTATCATGATCATTATTATCATCATCACTATCATAAGTACTTGTGTCACTTAAATCAAAGGAGCTATTGTCTTCTTTGGTATAGAAACTTCTCTTATTCTTGAATGACCCTCTCTTGCCTTCATACTTCTTGAAACCCAGTTTGTTCTTGTCAAGCTTATAGACCTTCTTATCATTACCATGATGTTCATCATGTTATCTATCATGCTCAAACTTATCCTTTTTAGGAATTTAGAGGTAAAGTGACCAATCTTACCACAATTATAACATATGAAAGCAAACTTTCCCTTATACTTATCCTATCCTTTCCTTAGTTTTCTAACAAACATGGTTTCTATCTTGTCATCATCAATGTATATGTCAACATCATCCTTGGCCTTCTTACCTTGTGAATTTTTCTCAGATTTAAATGCAACTTCCTTCTTGGAAGGTCTTCCATCACCTTTTCTCATTTCATATGTAGTCAAGATGACATGAAGCTCATCCATTTATAGTACGTCAATATCTTTGGTCTCCTCTACAATAGACACCTTTGAATCAAACTTAGATGTCAGATGTCATAATACCTTTTGTACTACTATTGATTCTTAAAAATTATCATCTATGACTCTAATGATATTTACCACCTCATCTAATCTTAATAGATAGGATGTAATGTTTTCATCCTCCTTCATTCTAAGACTTTCAAACTGCCTTCGATGGGTCTATAACTTTGTCAAATTGACTTTGGTATTTCCTTCATAGATGGTCTAAATTTTTTTCCAAATCCCTTTGGCTATATCAAAATGCATGACTTTTAAAAATTTTGCCTTTGAAAGACCACACAAGATGGCATTCATTTCCTTAGAGTTGTTCTCACTTGCTTTCTTGTCTACTGTGTCAGTTGGTGGTGTAGAAGGTGGAGTGAATCCATCAATAATAGATTTCCATATGTCATAGCCTAAGGAAATTAGATAAGTATTAATTCTAATTCTTGAAAATGCATATTTAGTCTCACTGAAGAGAAGATCCTTATTGGTTGATAAAGCTCTTTGTACTTGATTACTAGACATTCTGTGCTTTTAAGATATCCTTTAAGATGTTAGACCTAATTCAAAGGACCAAGATATTATGCCAATTATTAGAATCATAATAAATGGGGGGGGTGGGGTGAATTAGTGTTTAAAACTTTATTTCACATGTAATATAAAATTCCTTGAACCATCAAATCAATACAATAATATAATAATGCATAAAGAACCAATCACATGAGCATCAAATAAGAACATAACACATCAAACACATATATGAGTGGTAAGCCATAAAAGGGAAGAAAAAACATTATGATCCTTAAAAATTGAATACTATCCTATAATAAAAAGATCAAATTATATTGAGCACCAACTCAACTTAGAGTACCAACCCTAATGAAGTCAATCACCCACTTGGCTAAGCTTTAACAAGCACTCACTTATAATGAAGTACCAAATCCCTTAGTGAATTAGCTCAAAATCAACTACCTCATGTATTTTGATCACAAAACCTCTGATATTATATTATGGTCTCATTTCAAGGTCTCTTTCTACTCTCTAATCAATATTTCATTCGCTTTTATTATTTACCTTCAAATAGGCCTAAACTACCTTGTTTATATACAAGTCTCATGGTCACACACTACTTGGTCAGCCACACACCTTCAACCTCTTAGTTTATCAATATAATAGGTCTTAGATAATATTTTGGACATGATTCACATGATATTTGGACCTTTTTTGGTCTACAACAACTCAATTAGACCTCATGGAGACCTAACTACATTAGGTATGTCCTTTTAATGCCAAATATTGATCTTATTGGGACTAGATGAATTTATCCAAAAAATAAAAAGTATTAAATAAATTAGTCAATGACCTATACTAACCTATTACATGCTTGGATATACCTATATCCTTCACTCATATCATGAAATCTCTTTTAGGATAAACTATCCTATTAGGCTTGTGTACCTCAAAAGTTTGTCTATCAAAAATGAAGTTTAAACACCCTTAAGCTATTGAAATATGACATATTTTTTTTTAGATAGGTTATTCATGACCTTAGGGTTATCACCAATTACCTGGAACACTTAAACTTTAGAGATACATGCTCAAGAACATCTCTGCAACTTACTCAAAACTACCAATTTACCTCAACGGCCAGTCATGGTGACTTAGACCTCCAACACCTGTGTAGACACTTGTCATAAATATTGATGCATGTAAATGATACTATGAGATATCTATACCATCATTAGATATAAATATCATATGTTATAATGGAAAATATTTCTCTTGTAGACCAATTTCTTGACCTTATCTCACACAGTCTTATCTAAACTAGACATGTCATTTTGTGAGAAATTTTTTCACCATATTCACTAACCTTAAAAACTTATTTTAAGCATTAAAATTATTTAAAATTCATAAATAAAATATTAATACACTTTTTTTCATCAATATAATATGATTAGAACCTCAAATCCATCTTCTCATCTCTACCTAGGTTTTTCACTGTTCACACCATTAGGTCTATCTACAATTAGATAACTTGGATGACCAACTTAACACACTTAAAATATTTAAAATATACAAAAAATGTCATGGACATGTAGTATGAGTATATATATTCTTATTTCATTCATTTAATTTACTTGACCAATGAAACTTTTCATAGCTAAATCAACTTCTTAACAAATAAGCATGTATCTATGCATTTTCACTCTCATCTAACTAACCACCACCACCTGGAGGTACCTGGGAGAGTTAAATACATTATAAAATATATTTTATAGGAATTTCAATCCATTCTGAGCTGATTTGAATAATATCTTTCACATCAGGTCCTTATTAGGGGTTTAGGGATGTTTAACATAGGTTTTGGTGTTAATGATTGTTCATAAAGGAAACCCCTTAAATCCAAAACCAATGCATAGAGATATTAAATAGGAACCTTACCCATATCTCATTAATAGATGAGGTTCCCATGTAGAGGTTACATGTGCCAAAGAATGTCTGAAAGTGCTTCTCAGGACTTGAGATCTCATTTTGTGAACTTGAGAAGGCCTAAAATAGTGTTATGTAATTTACTTCAAACCATGACCTAAAAATTTGTGAACATGACTAAAAAAACTTACCTTACCTCTTTACATGCTCACATATGCAAATTTACCTTGAAATCTGATCTTCATACCTCATTAGTCCAGTTAGGTTTTAAGAGACGTCTAAGTATATGCTTAGTCTGAAGGTGTTACCCCTATAGGCTCACCTTAAAAATAACATGAATGATTCAATGAATCTCATACACAATCAAATAGTTACATATAACATTCATATCCTATTTTAATCTATTTTCATTCATGTAATACCTCTTCGTGTCATGACTAGTCTCATGGCTGGGTTTCTTATGCACTTTATCATCAATGACATATACCTTCATACAAACATAAGACATTAGTTGCCCTTAAATTATATCTTATTTTCCTTCAAGTTATATCTTTATCTTTATCTCATGAAATCATTCTCTCAATACAAAACTCTCTTATGCATCACACACTACCAGACTGGGCTTAGTCACATTTGACATCATTCTTCATAAGATGCACCTTTGACATCAATGAAAATGCTTAACAATATATAATATTCCAAGAGGTTGGATGTGTTTCAACTTGTATAACCATTAAAATAATTCCTATTATATATTTTATTGTTTAAATAATGGAATAATACACTAATATATGTGAGCATGGAAGATGAAGGGATGGTTAAACTATTACTAAAATGGTAACTGCTCACTTCATGATTATTTAGATCTTACATTAGTCATTTTTTATAGATGTGGTTTTATAATAATCCCATCAAAGTTTTGAAACATCAAGGGAGAGAAGTTATGAATCTATGATATGATCATGTATGCTTTGGATGGTCCTAAATCTAATAGTGAAAACACATTGAACATAGTATCACCATTATACCATGAATGACTAAAAGTATTATATCCTTTTAGCTTAATCACCCTCATTGAATAATAATGGTCCCACTATGGAAGAATAGTTCACATGAACCATTGTATCAAAAATATATATTTCATATTTTTAAGAGGAAGGTAATAAAAAAATCATTATTACAATTTTTGGATTTCAACAAGGCATTCCAAGTTGATCGTGATGCTAGTGAGACAATGGTAGGTGCAGTCTTGAGTCAAAAAGGTTATCCCATTGATTAATTTAGTGGGAAGTTGAATAAAGCTAAGAGGAAGTATTATATTTATGATCAAGAGTTTTATGCTATTGAGCAAGCTCTCAAGAAATGGAGACATTATTTTCTTCGGAAGAAATTCTTTTTTACACTGGTCATCAAATGCTGAAATTCGTAAAAAACCAATAGAAGTTGAACCAAAAGCATATGAAGTGGGTTGAATTTATTAAAATTTATTCATTTGATTTTAAACATATAAGTGGGAATTAAAATAGAATTGTGGATGAAGTATACTATGCCTTGTGTTGAATGCAATGAGAATAGATGTTTTTAGTTTTGACTCAATGAAATATTTGTACAGCAAAGATTTGGATTTTATAAATTCTTAGGCATTTTTAAAGATCCCAAATGGAATGTATATAAGTCCATGGTTAGATTTATTTTTTGAAAGAGTGTGCCAAGATATCTAAACAAATTTCACGCAATCAATGTTGAATCTTGTGAGGTAGTGTGAGAGCTCCAAAATTCTAAGAGAAGAAAAATATGCATTAACTTATCTAATGCAAAATGTGAACGAGAAGATTGATTGAGAGATTCTTCATTAACCTTCCAAAAATGAAAAGTGGGGTACATATAGATAAAATTAGGGAAACATGAGGAAGCCACTAATTTTCTTAATTAACTAATTAAATTAAATATAATTAGCCTATGGACCCTTTATAACTAACCTAAGGAAGCTTAAATAACATAGAATGGCCATATGACCATGTAGGCAAAACCTAGTTGAAAAAATCACTACACTAACAACCCCCTTAAGCGTAGCTTAGGTGAGATGAGAATTGGGTCCTGACATTGAAATCTTGTTAAGGTATCCAAGTACATAGTGATGAACCTCCATAGGAGGAAGAAGAAGGTGGAGTATCCCTAACACCATTAAGATCTCATAGATGAATAAATTTACTCTCTATGAAAGGCTTGGTTATAATATCTGCAATCTGCTCCAATGGTGGATAGTATAGAAGATCAATGAATTGCTTATTGATAATCTCCCTAATGAAATGCATGTGAATCTCTATGTGCTTGGTCCTTAGATGGAGAATTATATTCTTAAAAATCTGGATAGTGCTTTGGTTGTCATAGTAGATGATTGTTAGATTATGAAATTGGACACGAAACTTAGTGATAATCCCTTAAATCCAGATTCCTTCAGTGGTGGCATTGATAGCCCCTCTGTATTCTACCTCTATGGATGATAAGGAAATTTCATGTTGCTTCTTGCTTGACCAACTTATTGGACCCAAAATAAGTGAGATACTATATCCTAAAGTGGAATTTTGATTTTGAACATATCTAGCCCAAATTAAATCTATGTATCTGATCAAATCAATCTTTGTTCTTGTTCCATAGTATATCCCATAGTTGTGTGAAACCTAAATATAGTGAAGAATCTACTTTGCTACTTTCTAGTGCAATTCATGTGGCTGCTACATAAATTAGGAGACCAAACCAACTACATAGGATATGTTAGGTTTAGTGTGTGTGAGATAGGTAAGACTACCCATGAGTTGTTGATATGGAGTTGTATCAATGAGTGATGTAGGATAATCAGCCTCAAGCTTCACACCAGACAAGAAGGGAGTAGGATCTAGATTAGAATCAACCATGTTAAAACTTGCAAGAAAATCAAGAGAATACTTGGATTGTGATAAATTTATCCTAGAATCTAATTGAATGATTTCAATCCTAAGAAAGTAGTTTAGCAATCCCATGTCTGTCATTGAAAATCTATCTAAAAATGTAGTTTTCACTATTGAGATATATGATCATGAGCTCCCTATAATCATTAAGTCATCCACATAGAGAACTAGGATTAATATATAATCATCTTGACATAAGATGTAGACATTCAGATTTGAGTAGCATCTAGTGAACCTGACTATGAGGAGAAAGGAGTCCATCTTGGCATACCATGCTTGAGGGGCCTATTTGAGTATGTAGATATATTTCTTAAGTATATATACCAATGAGGTGTCTTCCAAAAATCCTTGAAGTTTCTCCATAGATGTCTCTTCCTTGAGGTCACCATGTAGAAAAGTACTCTTTATGTCTATTTGGTGAACATCCCACCAATGTGTGACTGCAATGGCTAGAGTGAGTCTTATAGAGATCATCTTGGCTATAGGAGCAAATGTATTAGTGTAGTCTATGCTAGGAACCTGAGAAAACCCCTTTGAAGACTTATTGATTGACCCATCTACACCATACTTGGTTTGATAAACCCATTTATACCAGATGAGTTTTCTTCCTTTCAAAAGAGGGACCAAGTCCTATGATTTGTTCTTGATTAGGGAACTGTACTCTTCTTGCATAACATAATCCCATTTGGAATGCCATATGCCTCATGAAAGGTTTATATATCAAATACAATGGCCAAGTAGGCATGTGAAGTCCCTTAAAACTATGATCATGTCTGCCTTGTATCTAATGGATTTCCAACCCATCCTCTAATAGTTTGAAGTGTCTATCTACCTAAATAAGACTAGAATTGTATGAAATTAGAGAATTAGGAGGTGAGTCCTCATATCTATAGTGTGAGTGTGAGATGGAGGAGGAGAATCCTCATCACTACTCTCATCACTTGAACTTGAAGAAGGAAAAGAGTCATCCTCATCATCAGGAGGATCTTGAGGTGGATTTATGTCACTGTCTAAAGTGGAATCAATGTCTAATGAGACTTTTAAAGAGTTTATAGTGCCAAGATTGTGTTCAAGTGAGCCCTCACAAAACTTGACACTCATTTCAATGAAAAACTCATGAGTTTTAGGATGGAGAAGCCTATATCCCTTAACACCCTCTACATACCCCATAAAGATGCAAGACTAACTCTGAGGGTCCATTGCCTTGCATTTCTTCTTGGGAACACAAGCCATTATTGGTGATCCAAACACTTGAAAATGATCAACCATGGGCTTGTGACCATCCCAAGATTCAAAAGGAGTGATTCAATTCAAGGCTTTATGTGGAACTCAATTTTAAATGTAGCACGCATAGTTGATTGCTTCAGCCCATTACTGAGGAGAAAGAGACTTTGGTTGAAGCATGTAGTTGGCCATTTCCTTCAAGGTATGATTCTTACGCTAAACCACACCGTTATGCTGAGGACTATATAGAACTATGTGTTGCATCTAAATCCCCTCTAATGTGCAAAACTAACCAAACCTATTGTTGACATACTCTCCACCATTGTTAGCCCTTAAGATTTTGATGGAACATTTCGATTGCTTCTCTATAAATGCCTTGAAGTCCTTAACGTGATCAAAGACCTCATACTTATTTTTGAGAAAAAACACCCAAGTGTATCTTGAAAATTCATCGATGAATATGTGCATGTATCTTGTTCTATTGAATGAAGGTTTTAGAAATAAACCTGCTATGTCACTATGGACTATTTATAGCTTGTATTCAGCTCTCCTTGCTTTGCCCTTATTATATTTCTCTTCTAGATGCTTACCAAGAATGTAGCCATTGCATAGTCCATCCAAGAATTTGAATTTAGGAAACCCTAAAACCATGTCCTAATGACTGAGTTTCTCTAGGTAATGGTAGTTTAAATGGCCAAATCATTCATGCCATAGTTTTCTCACTCCATCTACATGAGTAAACAATGTAGCTGAGGGCTGATCTAGGGTAAATTGTGAGAAGGTATACAACCTAGACTAATGATTGGCCTTCCTATAAGCCACTGTGGTGTCACTATGTAGCTCTTTGATAACCACTGAATCAGGTGTGAACTCAACTTGCTTCCCTGCACCTATGCAAGTGATTTGATATACTGATAGAAGATTGGTGGATAGTGAAGGAACACACAACATCATTAAAAGTCCTGTCACTTACTTCTACCAATATTTTACCACTAAATTCTATTTAAGTGTCATCACCCATGAGAATTGAAGGCATAGAACATGGCTCTATTTTTTAAAATAGATCCTCTACAGAGGACATGTGATAGGCAGCACCTAAGTCAATAATCCAAGTTGAAGGCTTAGAAGCTATTGCAACCAGTGCCTTGCCCTTATTTTTACCCTTTTTGCTATGTTTAACCTTTGTATAATCTTATGCTGATGTTTTCTAAAATGAAGATTTAGGAACACTAATATTATTCTTCTCAAGCATCTTAGTCAAGGTGTCAATCTTGTTTTTCATGCACTGAGATTCATCATGCCCAAGTTTCTTATAAAAGTTACATTTGAGTTTCTCCTTCTTAGGTTTCTCACTTGAGGAGGACTCACTTGATGATGCCTTAGGGTTGGCATCTAATTTTTGAATATTATTATGCTCATGATCTAGTTTAGACTATGTATTCTCTTTTTTACCAATGCTTGAAGGCTTCTTTTTATCTTGATTAATAATCAAAGCATGTGATTTTAAATACTTCAATACACCAATTTGAACCAACTTATCTTTCTCTTGAGTTAGATTAGAAACAAAATCATCAAATGATGGGAATTTCCAAGTGGATCTAAGTGTATGTTTGGTAGCATGAAATGTAGAGATGAAAATTGAATAGTCATGACCCAGTTTTGCAAGCATGAATAAAATCAACTAGTCATCTATTTTCTCAATGTCACATTACTTCAACTATAGTCTTAGTGATTTGAAATTTGTAAATAAGTCTTGTAGGGTGTCATAGTCATTTTGGATCAATGTGATGAGCTGATTCTCCAGATCATGACCCTTCATAATGTCATGCACTCCAAAAAGCTTGTCCATGATTATCCAAACTTTGTTCAATTTTTATAGATTCATCATGAAACAAGAGGTCAAGAGATTTTGACAAGAATAGAAACCCATAGGCCTCATCACATCTATTTTACCACTTAAATTTACATATGTAAATGTCTTAGTTTCCTTAGCCATAGTAATTCGATAGAGTCCTTTAACTCTTAAAGTGAGTTGTATTTTAGACTTCCATTCTAGATAATTAAATAATGTGAGTGGTTCAATGTTTTAATACATTAGTGTAGATTAGAATGAGATAAATTACAAAATTAAAATTAAATAAAAGAATAAAAAACACATTGTACAAGTACCCCATGAACTATCAAGAACACCCCCTAAAGATACAATGTACACACGTTCAGTCTTGTACATTGAACATAGCCAAGAATGCATCTGTGAGCAATTAGTGTGAGAAAGTATGAGAGGGATGTTGGGCACAAATGATAATGTGTCCAAGAGAAAAGTTACAAAGGTTTGAAGAGAGTTTTAAGCTATTAAACCATGTGAAAAATGGATATTACAAAATTCCAAAAATAATGTCACCAATGCATACAACTTGAGAAAATATGCACTTTCAAAAAAAATGGCACTCAAAAAAGAGATACAAATTGAAAGTTATAGCACTTACATGTTCTTACTCCCACATATTCTTGGACCCTTTCCAAAAATGGAAAAGTATTTTTTATCTGAAAATCCAAAAATAGAAATAACTTTACTCTATTTCTTCATTACCTTTCACCTAAAATTTTATGCCTTCTTGCAATGTTACATGGGGTTTCACAACTACTTTACTTCAATCTTTTCAAACTACTTTACTTTGGACTTTTAATGGAGTAAGACTACTCTAAAATGTTGATTGGGTCTTGCAATGTTGATCAGGTTTTGTCAACTACTTTACTTCAGGCTTTTGATACAATAAGACTACTCCAAAATCTTGATTCGATCCTACAGTGTTGATCAAGTTTTTCCAACTACTTTACTACTACTAGAGATTAATAATGCTATTGTTGAATCCTGATTACTTTGAAGTAGTTGAGGTTGAGAAGTTTGATTACTTTCTACAGTGTAATTTATGTTTCTCCAATTGTTTTACTAATATCAGAGATTAGTAATGCCACTGTTGAATCCTATTTACTTTGAATTAGTTGAGGTTGAGAAGCTTGATTACTTTTTGTAGTGTATTTTGGGTTTCTCCAACTACCTTAATATTTCTAGAGATTAGTAATGCCACTACTAAATCTTGACTTCGTCTGCAAGCAGTTGTTAGGGTTGAGAAGCCCTATTACTTCCCAGTTGTCAACACTTATAATCCTGATTACTTCTTCCAAGATTAATTCAAGGTTTTCAAACAAAATTACTTAATTTCATGAAAATGAAGCAAAGTAATGTTGAAAGCTCGAATGGTTCTAGCAAATAAGTCTTTGGGGTTGAGAAGCCTGATTACTTATAAGTTAAGTAGTGCTAAAAGCTTGATTTGGTCTTGAGGCAAGGAATGGCTCACCAAAAACCTGATTTGGTCTACAAACTCAAGTAATAGCTCACTAAAAACTCAATTTGGTCTATAGAGAGTAAACCATGGTTTGTAGGCCTGATTACTTTGTTCATACACCCATACGACTAGATGGAAGAAATTGATTTTTTTGAAAATCTATGAAGTTTCTCAAAAAACTAAGAATAACCCATTTTAGATTTCAAAAAAACCAAAAAATATATGTCAACATATTTTTCATCAATGGAATTTTGACATGAGTTTTGAGGAATAATAATAAAACACCTCCAAGGTCAAAAATGATGACCAAGATAGAAAAAACCAGTAAGGTGAAATCATGGAGGATCTTACCAGGGAGTTTGATGCATGAGGCTGTCAGGAAGGCTCTAATACCATGAAAGAGTGTGCCAAAATCTTTGAATAGATTTCACGCAATCAATGTTGAATCTTATGAGGTAGTGTTAGAGCTCCAAAATTGCAAGAGAGGAAAAATATGCATTAACCTATCTATTGTAAAATGTGAATGAGTCGATTGATTGAGAGATTCTTCATTAGCCTTCCAAAAAGGAAAAGTGGGGTACATATATAGAAAATTAGGGTAACATGAAGAAGCAACTAATTTTCTTAATTAACTAATTAAATTAAATATAATTATCCTATGGACCCTTTATAACTAACCTAAGGAAGCTTAAATAACATAGAATGGCCATACGATCATGTAAGCAAAATCCAGTGGGAAAAAACACTACACTAACATTTTTATAGTTTGTATTTTTGTTTAAATAAAAATAATTGTGTATACCTCAAGGATCAATGAGGGAAAAATTGGTAAGAGAAAATAATAGTGAGGGATTAACTGGTCATTATGATGTGGATAAAAAATTGGCATAACCAAATAAGAGTTATTATTGGCCTAAGATGAATGTGGATGTGAAGAATTTTGTGCAAGGTTATAGAGTCTACCAACATTCAAAATGTAAAAAAAAAAATTAAAATTCATATCAACCATTTATTATATCAAAATACCATGGAAAGACATAAGTATGGATTATATTCTTTAGTTTCCAAGAACATAAAAAGGTAATAAGTCTATATATGTTATTTGTGATAGATTTTTATAAGATGGTGCACTTAATTGCATGTAATAAGATGAGTGATTCCACAAAAATTGTAAACATGATTTTCAAATAATTTTCAAGTTTGCATAGACTATCCAGGAGAATAGTTTAAGATAGAGACACCAAAATTATTGGTCATTTCAAGAGAAAATTTTGAAGTACTATTTATACTCATTTCCTTTCTTTCTCTTGAGGATGCATTCACCTTATTTTCTCCATGATTAATCACATATCTAATGTATTTAGTGTCTCATATTGACATATCTAGCCATGCTTACCACATTTGCATTTGCTTCACCATGAATGGATTTTAATTTATCTTTGTAAGTAATCGATCATTAGTTGTCAAGGATCAAACACCATTTGAATATTGAATACAACACATGCATTGTGTAACTAAGGATAATCTAGGCATCTTCAAAGAACCCAATACTCCTGCCATGACTCATTTGGAACTAGACTCCCCATAAGAATATGCCCATAGGGAACATATACGAAAAGGCAAGCAAAAGGTTGTGTACCAAGTTGATGAGGGTACCAACTCTGATCCACCAGAGACATAATTCAACCACTTAAATCTACATACCGAATGTGGGGCACATTATTTTAGAGATATAATATAGTCGAAGAAGAAATCATATTCCATGTCACTCTAAATAGTTTACTAGAACATTTGAATAAATGATGTTCCTAAACTAGCTACACTAGGAAATTATTGGTCTAATGTTGTGATAACCAAAATATTTGAAGTATTGCATGAATTCCTAGATGTTTTCCCATGCAACTAAATGAAAATGAAAAGATTGAATCCATAATTAATAAATATGCACATCAAGTTGGCTGAAGGTACTCGACCAATGTGGAAATGACCATATTACATGAGCCCAAATCTAGTTATTCAAGTTGAAGAGGAAATTGATAGCATGTTGTACACTAGAGTTATTACTTTTATTGATAAATCTTAATGGGTTAGTCTAATGGTGATCAAAATCAAGAAGGATGGTCACATTCAAATTTGTGTAGATCACAAGCTACTCAATGTCATATGTGTAATGAACCCTTTCCCAATGCCTTTCATCGAGGAAATTTTGTAAGGTGTTTTTGGGTTTGATATCTAGACCTACACCAATAGATTTTATGGCTATCACCAAGTCCAAATTGCTAAGGAAGATAAGGTAAAAATAACCTTTACAACTGAATGGGGTTATTTTACATATAATGTTATGTATTTTAGCTTCAAGAATGTACTGATAATGTTATCATGTATTGTGGTGGAAGCCTTCATGGATTTCATCCATAAGTTATTTTAGGTGTACTTATATGACTAGACCATGTATGGTTAAGTGTGTGGCCATTGTGATAATCTGTAACTCATGTTCTAATGTTGCCACCAACTTTAGATTTCCTTGAAACTAAAGAAGTGCATATTTTAAACCCTATTTTAGATTTTATTAGGACATATCATTTACTAATATGGACTATTAGTGGATTTAGATAAAATTATGGTCATTGTTTAACTCCATGTTATAACCACTCGATGTGATGTCTGCACATTCTTAGGTCACATAGGGTACTATCAAAAGTTTATTCAGGGTTATGCTAACATAACAATGCCATTGGAAGTACTACTCAAACATAATTTTCTGTTTATATGGATGACTCAACACTATCAAGTGTTTGAGGCCTTGAAGGAGAAACTGGTGGCTACACCCATTCTCTAGTTCCCAAACTAGAACCAACCATTTCATGTCCATGTTGATACTTCAAGCATGGTAGTAGGTGTTATCTGAAAAAACAACCTAGTGAGGGAAACCTTGATCACACTATTAATATTTCTAGCTAAAATCTCACACAAATATAAAGGAATTAATCTATGATAAACCATGAGGATTTGTCTATGGTTTATACACTTCATAAATTTTGCTAGTACTTATTGGCAACCTCATTTGTCTTCTATATAGATCATGAATCACTCAAGTATTTGGTAAATATGCTAGTATTACATGGACTCATCTACTGATTGATTATCCTATTACAATAAATATAGTTCTTTGTGGTCATGAAACTATGCAAAGTTAATTTTGGTCTAGACCACCTCTCACATGTTCAATCTAGTGAACCACCCTATGCCATATAAGATGATTTAATTGATTTATAAAATTTTCAAGTTATGCACGTACCTAAAGAATTGTAGGAAATTGCATATTTTAACATAATAGGTTCCACACCAAAACACCTTAACACCCAAGAAAAAAATCAACTAGCTATATGCATTACCCCTTTCTAGCTTATTGGAGGAGACTTGCATAATATTATTTGAGATAAAGTATTACGAAGGTGTGTAATGTAGCATGAGCATGCACATGTTCTTTAGGAGATATATGAGGGTATCTTAGAAGGACATTATTTTGGTGATATAACCATATGAAAATTTATACAAGCTAGGTTGTGGTGTCCCACCTTATTCAAATATGCCAAAGCTTATGTACACTAATGTGATATCTATCAGTGTGTAGGTAAACCAAAATAAAGGGATGTTATGCCGCTTCATCTAGTACTTGCTTATGAACCATTTGAGAAATGGGCTATTTTTTTTGGGTCCATTAAACCATCTACATGATAGACTAGTGTGTGGTACATCATTACTGTGACATACTATTTGACACATTGGGTTGAAACATGTTGAATCATTGCCCACATGCAATTGTACTGCTGTGACCATCACCAAATTTATATGGAAAAATATCATCACTAGGTATGGATTCCCTTTAAGTTTAAAAAGTTTCATTTCACTCACTTTCTCAATTAAACAATTCACATTCTCTTGGCTGACTTTATGATTGTGTACCATAAGACCATGTCATACCACTTTCAAGCTAATGGTAGAATTGAAGTCTTAAACAACATCCTAGGTAATACATTGACCAAGATTTAAAATATCGATTTCAATGATTGAGATGATAGAGTTTTTTTAGTCTTATGGGCATATTGAACCACATATAAAAGGTTGACAAAAGTACTCCTTTTAATATTATCTTTGGTGCTAAAGAAATTTTACTAGTGGAGTTCCTTGTGTCCTCTTTATGCATTGTACATGTTGGATGACTAGATGATGAGGAGTCCTTAAAATCATTCCTAGATGTTCTAATTTATCTCAATGAAACACACTTTCTTGCACATTGAAGCCAAGGAGCTGAGAAGCAAAAACAAAAATCTTAGCTTGATTGACATATCAAAACCAATGTTTTTCATCCTAGCATGCATGTCCTAGTATATGATTCAAAATTTGCATGTAATTTAGGTAAACTAATAATTTAGTGGGATGGTTCATTTATTATTCATTTTATCTATCTAATAGGTGTTTATAAATTCAAACTATTAGATGGATAATTCCTACTAGGCCATTTCAATGGTAGTCGGCTCTGACCCTACTATTCTATGTAATTATTCACACTAAATGTTGACTACTAGCTAGTGAATGCCTTCACCAACCTTGCATGGCCATGAGATGGATAAGACTATGCACAGGTGGGCATATTCTACTATTGGTGGATATAAATTCAAGGATTGATTACCTCACACCCTTAGCTATGTCATGATGTCCTAAAATATTTGGGACCAACTATCATAGTAATAAAATTACACAATGGGATCAAAATTTGAATCCACAAATTGGACAAATCTCTAGTCATGCCTCTCTCTTTCTTCATTAACATTAATGATGGAAAGGAATAAATAAAATTTAGAAGGCCTTGGTTGCTATATTGGTGCAACCTCTATGATCAGTTATTCTTAGAGTAGAGTAGCCACTATCACAAACACACAAAGAAACATAGGAAAAATCACAACCACAAGTAGAACCATCTCCATCTTCCTTATAAGGAACCGTGACCAAGCGCAAGGCACCAATTCCTTGATAGATGCTTCATACAAAGAGAACTCATAACATAACCCCATGGCTTAGTGATAAGTAGATGTTGATCATCATAGATGAATATGATTTACAACCATTTGGGGTTGCACTAAATGAAGATTACAAATAAATGATGGAGGATATAATAAATGATATCTATGATGAAGAGGATGAGAAATAATTATTCTATTAGAAGTCAATTCACACCTACCAACTATAAACAATTTTATAGCTATCATTTTGATACAAATACCCACACCTTTAGAATCCATCATAGTATATTTAATCAAGGAAGAAGTAGAAGCCAAACACATAGCAAAGGCTATCTTCTAGGAAGTGATGTCAATTTACTAAATAGAAACACAAGGACCTAACACACAATAAGAAAGTCCCTTATGGTCATGTTGTCACATAATATTTCACCCTAGAAAAGGGTATTCAAGCCTCCTCTAGATTTTTGAAACATGGGAATACTTATAGGTATATCAATGTACCTATAGTAGAAGTAGACCTCTAGGTTTAAGGGCTAGCTCCTTGAATATACCTTGAAGTTATTATCACCTAACTAACTATTTTTTTTGGGAAAATAGATATAAGTTTTAAGTAAATGAAACTACTCTAATGGGGTGATACACCAGAAGTATTTACACAATACTATCATATTTCTTTTAGAAAAAAAACAAAGCTTACAACACTAGTCTAAAAGTCCTATAATGCTGTAGAATTAGTATTTCAATATGAAGGTGATATTCATGAAGACTAACCAAGGTAAGTGAAACCATAGATCAATTTCATATACTAAAGCTCATTGTGCACTTAAGAATAGATCCATACACTTAACAACACTTCATATGACCTGCTAGAGTGAAGTCACTTGCATCAAACATGGAAGGATTGAGAGAAAGCAAGGATAGATAGATATCTCTTAACTATTCACTATATATCTCTTCACACACTTTGACAAGATGAGATATGAACTCAAACTAGATTGAATTTATTGATCTAAGGCAAAGTATAATGTCAAAACTAGTAGGGATTCACTATACATGGTGTGGTATTAGTCTACAAGAGCCAAAATGGCCACTACTTATAGAATTAGAAAGAAAGAAGATGAGAATGAAGTCCAAGAGTCACTAGGACATGTTTCATGCTGAGATAAGGAGTTACACATGTAGGATAATGAATTAGGAGATATACCATTTAAGGTATCATAGGACACATGTCCCTCAAAGTTATAAAACTATTAAAATGTGGTGTAGGACTCTTCATCTCCATGATTATAATATACCTTCATCATTTGGCCTTCTTAGAACATCTCATAATAGACTAGGGATAAATCTAATGATTTAAATAAGGAGTAGGGGTTGTATACATGATCCAAAAATCATTGGTTGCATTCTTAATCATCAAGATTCTTCTGAAGGTGAGTTATCACTCCCTGAAATCCAAATAACTCCTCTTTCACTCAAGCTTCACACTCGGTACTAAAAATCCCTTCATTTTTCCAATATGATCCATATAGAGGAGTGTATGACACCTGTTAAGGCCCCTCATAACCTTATATTCCTTAGGTAGAACTTGAAAGGCCTCACACTTAGAGTTTTCACCTTCTCACTAGCTTGTTCATTATGCCATCCTAGAATGGTTGAAGTGGAGGTTTAACAAAAGTACTTATAAACTTAACTAAGGAAAGAAACACATATGGTGAGTTATGTTAAGTCCCAATCTCTCTCCCAAAGTTGATTTCATCTCTTGAAACCCTTCTATATCTACATAATACACAAAACTATTAATAAAATCCCTTTTCTACCCTATTTGTACTAGTAGAGTACAACTGAGTATGATAGGGAGGATCCTTAGGCAGTCTTATAAAACTTCCAACCATTTACCAAGCCATTATATGCCTCTTGGATACCTCTCCTCTTTCATTTTCTCAACCAGGTCTTTAACAAGGGTTTGAGAGGGTTTAGAATGGTTTTAACCTTTAAGGATTGTTCATAAAGGTATAACATTCAAACCCTAAACAAATTATTCAAAAATCAAGTTAAAGACGTTATATAACATTTAATAACTCCTTAGGCTCTCATGAAAATGCTCCAAGTAGATGTGAACTCTCCAAGTTGCCTATTGGAGCTTTGTTCTTCATTCTATGTCAGTTTAAGATGATCTGAGCCAAGAAATGGCTTTATTGTAACCTAATTTTAATTCCAATGTATTTAATACACATATATTCCCACAAACCTATTTCAAGGCTTTGGAATGTTCTCCTAGAATTAGAAATGAAGTTGACCCTCTAGTTGGGTTTTAGACCTAGTTTAGACCTAATAGGTCTATCTACTCCCCTATGGATTTGGACCACCATGTTGGATTTTAATAATCTATGGATGCTTTTACCTATGGTTCCATTAATCTCATAGATTTCAACACCTTATTGTAGTGTTCATCAAGTTTCCAACTCACCTTGTCATCTTCTTTTATCAAAACCTACAGGTTTGCACCCTTGGGGAGTGCCCTCTATTTGAGACAAAACAAAGGGCACTTCCACTATAGTATAAAAAAGGGTGAATATATTAGGTATCTATACAAGTTGTAAATACCCTATTTATAAATTTTCATGGTTATTTAACACTCCTAACACCTTCAAGCACCCTAAAATGTAAGATAGACTATGAAACCATTAACTATGTGCAGGGTCCTGAATATAGACTGTGAGTTGTCTTGTATGAGACTATCTCCCCTATTTACATGCTATGAGGGTGTAATTGGATGGTTATTATCATTTTTAGGGTATATCTCCTATATTATAATCATCAAACCCTTTGTCAACCTTACATGCATAATTTGTGATAAACTTAACACAGGTGCTGACTATATTTTCTTGCTTGAAAGAGACACTTGTAGGTGTTCATTACATGGTTTAACCTTGAAAACATTAACTAATGGATTAATAATAATCCTTAGGTTCATTTTATAGTTGTTTAAACCTATCCACAACATTTTCATACTATACCAACACACATAAAACCATACTTTTATTCACTATCATCTACAATCAGTTGCAATTGACTATCTTGGAGAAAAATGGGGTCCTGTAGGTATACCTCAACCTTGAAATATGTGTCATAAATTTTAAATACTTTGAATCATTTTGAATTGAATTTTTTTAATCAATAATTTGAGTTTGCAGGTTCCCATCTCTCAAAACTCATTTCATGATTTGCTGAGTCACCTATAATTAGGTTGTAGGTGACTTTTCTAAGTGAGGATACATCTTTAGGTGATGATGGAGGTCAAGACCTTGATATCTAACATTATTTTATGCTCTTTGAACCATATTTTTCTATCTCAACTCCACAAGGCCACTTAATCATGGATTCATGCTCTTACATTACAAATTTAGGTGTAGAAATCATTCGGAGTTCAAATCCTATAGTAACTACTGAAAAGTTGTAGTGAAAAATTATGTAACTTGGGAGCCTTCATTACACCACCTATTAGATCAAACATACCCTATTTATTTTCAAGATAATACTCATATTCAAGGGATACAAGGTGGATGTATTTTATTCCATCAAGACTCCTTACTGCATTGTTGCATGACATCACCAAAGCCACACAGGGCTCTATTTTGGAGCATTTAGGGAAATAAGTCCTTCAACTTAGAATTTTTATCTTGAGGTGAATCTTCAAGTATGCCTACTTAATGATGAATTTAAAAATGGTTCTCAAGGTATCCCTAAACTCCTCAAACCTAATGAAAGTTTTAAGTCATATTAAACTCCTCCGTATAACACCTGTAAGTCTTTGTGTAAGGCCACCTGTAGGTGGACATCTCTGTATGCAAGGCAGTGAGTGTGATCATAAGGGTAGTGCACATATGATATGACTTTATACATAGTTTTCAAGAAATTTTTAACTCCACACACCTCATGAGGGTCTCTTCACATGCTTGTACATTTCCATGACCACCTTTAGGTCTCTATGGGGCCACATGTAAGTGTGCATTTGTAGGTTACAGGGTAGTGGGTGGAAAAATGAACCATGGAAATGGTGTGTGGTTATTAAAACTAGTATTATTCCATATCAAGATATTCAAATGGATCTTCACAACCTTTGAGGACTTCAAACAAGTTTAAACACCTCCATTCCAACATACCATTCTCTTGAGAGTACACACCAATGGTGTAGACTGCACATATATGAGAATTGAATACCACAGTCTATTACATGGAATTAGAGAGGTCTAGTTTATTTTTTCATGGTCCAAGGAGGTGTTAAAAAACATAATACTGTTCATAACATCCTCATAATGTGCTGAAATCTCAAAACAGCATGACTATATATGGATGTTTGCAAGGAGTTGACTATGTGCTATGCTTCTTTACTAAAACTCCATGAATGATAATTATTGAGACTAAAAATTGGAAATAAGGAGATGAATGTCATGAAATGAGAGAAATGTAATAAAACTTATATTCCTCCTTTGAATCCACTACAAGGATATGAAACATCTGCAAATGACATAAACCTATCTGCAACTCCATGTGAGACCAAGTTACAATTTGAGATGTTGTACTCATCAACTAAACTCCAATCATGAAACCAAATATGGAAACCATGTGGGAAATATTTCCACAACCTTTTGAGGATATATAAAAAAATTTATTGTACAAACCTCATACATGAGGAAAAATTGCAGGGTATGGGAAACAACATGCAAAAAAGACCAGTTAACTTCTAAAGGATGGTTCATAAAGTAAAAGTGATCAATCCTAGAAATATTGACATGAAAATTAATTTGAATAATGTAATATCACCCCCTAAATGAATTTGACTTGGAATATCTCTTACAAGTCATACCAAGAAGAAAATTGTTGACTAGTTTTGGTTGTATACTGGAGAGATGGAAGATGAGAACATTTTTTAGCCATTTTTGAGTATTCCAAAGCTGTTCAAGCATTGAAATGAGTCCAAGGAAGTTTAAGATCTAGTCCAAAAGATATTATAACATGCCACTTGTTGGGGATGTAGATTTCACCTAGTTTAAAGTAGAAATGTTCAAATCCCACTCTCAAATCCAGTTTAACATGAAAATGAACCTAGGCTATGGGTTACCTAAAATTCGATCAGACCTATAAGATTTTTAATGAGGCTAGATCCTCAGATATAAAAATATAGTCTATTTTACTAAAACTATGTTATTGGGATGAAAAGGGAAAGAAATACATGAATGAAAATCTATACTAAATGTGGTGATACACCAAATGTTTAATAATCCACTTTTAGCTTAGACACTTCTATGACTACTAATGAATTCAATCAAGACAAGAACTTGTCAGATTCTATGACAAGGTTTCAAGCATGAGTATTTTGTATGAAGTCTAAAAAGAGGCCCACAACTTGAAGGACAAAAAGAGATAGGTCTATGTAAGACACTATGACTTATGACACTTCAAGAAGAATACACTAGCTAACACTTCACATGACCTACAAAAACCAATATAATTGAATCAAGGTACATTAAGAACATATAGATGATTAATAAGAACATAATTTTTTCACATAAAACTTCAGTAAAGCACACTTTGCATTCAACTAGAATCTGAAAACTATCTTATATTACTTCAAGAGAGTGTTACAAAGTGATTTTGACAAAGCTTCTCTATATCCAACTGACGGATGAAAATTAAGAGCTCAAAGCTAGTATATATAGGAAGAGAAAAGGTGGGAGAGAGAAATTATCACTAGAAGGAATGCATTAATTAGCCCAATCTCATTCAGATCAACCATCGCCACAATCCTCCTTGAGCTTGCTCCTGCATTAATGTCATTGTCCTTTTCTAGCATGATGGAGGATATGAACTTAAAGATTAAATGTAAGGAATAATCTCAGTTACTACATGAAATTTATCAAGATCTTTCATATCAAACTCCTTTATTACAAGGGAAAAATATTTGTATTTATGATGATGCTCATGTCTACTTTTATGAGTTGTTTGTTGAGAGTATGGCTTTGCTCAAGGACGAGACACTCCTCCATAATTTTTATGTATCTACCTCTACTTTGAAATATGAACATGGACTTACTGTAGATGAAAACCAATCCATTTATTGATTTTCCCATAGTTTGATTGATGCTTGGTCCTTTTGTCAATAAAGTGCCACCTTTGATCTATATTAGGTCTAAAATACCTATTTTATCCTTGTAGAGCATTTAATGGCAAGGTCAATATTTGAAATATATATTTTGGTCTAGCTTAGGTCGTATTTAAGCTTGGTCCCTTTTGTATTTTTTTTTATTGAGTCAACACTATTTTTGACTTCAAAAATACTAGGCTCACCTTTGTTTAATTGGCTATCGACTATGGCTTGGATCATTGACTCATCAAAAATTTCTCACACTATTTAATCTCCATACTATGAGTTAATTCAAAACATTAGATCTATCCTTGACCTATCAACTCTATTAAAGCTTGTTCCACTTGTCAGCCCCACATTTGCACTCCGAACCATTAACTCTTTGAATTACTTGTGTGTTGTTAGATCTGAATATGTGATTGAATGCAAGCCATTTATCTACCTAGGACCATTAACTTATCAGGCACCACTCACCATTAGATCTTCTATATGATCGAATGCTGATTATTGATCTTGATTTTTGAATCCAAATAGCCATTCTATAGGGCTTAAAATTGACGTCCATGTGCTTGTATTTAACATCTACATGAACATATTTGATGTCTACATAGTCATCACTTAGATATTTGAAAACCAATGATCATTTATTATGGCTTTAATTTGACATCTACATACCTATTAATTGACATCTATAGGAATGATAATGATGTCTGCATGATTATCAATATTTGGGCCCCAGGATAATTGCTAAGCTTAAACTTTAACACCTACATGAACATTATTCTACTGGAACAATTTCTCTAAAATAAACAATTCTTTTAGAATTTGTGTTTTGGCCTTTTGTTACAAATATTTTGTCTCATGGAAATATCTTTGGGCTTTTGACAAGGATTTTTTGTTTCAAACATTTTGTTTGAATGGAATGTGTCTTTGAAAAGATTGTCTAAGACATTTTGTCTGAAATAAATATATCTATGGGCTTTTTGTTTTAGACAAAATATATAAAATAATTTTTACTTAGCTTTTTTTGTGGATAAAATGTCTAAAATAATGAGACTTCAGTACTTGAACTTAGTCTTTTCATGCGAAATTTTTTCCCAAAATAATTAGGTCTTCAGGAAAATTGTTGTGAAACTTTTTCCCAAAAGAGGTAAGTCTGTGGCCTGTTTGCATTTAGGGAATTTATTTTGTAACAAAATGTCTCAAAGAATTTTCAATCTGGGATATTTGTTTCATATAAAATGTTTGAAAGAATTCTCAACACTTCGCCAAATAACTTGAAACAATTTACTCAAGGGAAATATTTGCATTTAGCCCAAACTATTAATACTTAGCTAAAAAAAGGTCTACAAGAAATGAGTTTATATAAAGAGAAGCCCAAAACAAATATGCCAAGTAAGGAATTAGCCAAAACAAAGGTTTTATACTTAGCCTTTTGGCTTGGAGGCTCTCCTAGACTTGTGCTTGAATTGCTGCTCGATCTTTGAAGGCTTGAATGAACTATGAAAACCTAAAGCTTATGCATATTTTTTCCATGACTTATAACTTATTTGATCACCATGAGAACCTTCTCAGACCCTTTACTTCACTCTATAGATCTGTCCCTCAAAAATTGACAAAATACACTTTAAGCAATCTTAAAGTGTTTAAAAAGATTTGCAAGCTATGGGTGATATTTAGACCACTCATTCCATCCATAATTTAGTCCACTTGCTCAAAAAATTTATAGGAAATATCTCTATATGGGCCAAATGTGGCCAACATTTTTGGTGACTCAGTTGGCTTGACCATCCTGCTTATCATGAAACCTAGAATTTGGTCAAGCTTGTTCATAATGACTTAGACAAATGAAGCATTATTTACAAAAATACTTTGCATATTTCCTTGAAACATATTGAAGCAATGTGACACACATGAATAACATAAAGAAACAAAAGGATGAAAAACCACCTAAAATAGTATAAAAATAACAAACATAACAATGTGTAAGGGTACTTGGAGAAGAGATAGACCTACCTACCTATGTACAAATATTGTGATACAATACTAGTAATAGAATTTGAGATACCTCCCATTGATAGGGATGAGGAGTATATATCCATTAATCCTAGAAAGCTCAAAATCATTTCTCTCCTTTCAACCTTTGATAACATAATGTCTACTCCAAAGAATATCAAACTTGAAGTGATTTCTGGGTTTTGCATTGTCCTCATCCTATTTCAAGACTATATCACCTTGCTAAAATGTCTTTGAGGAAGTTCTCTTGTCAAATGAACTCTTGAATTGGTGATGATTGTACCATATGATACGCATAGCCATGCCCCTTTTCTTCTCCAATTGTCTTAGCTCATTTAATCTTACTTGCATATCATCATCCTCTAGAAGCTCAAGTTGATGTATAGGCTCTAATGCATGAAGCTCAAGTGATATGGGGAGTTTGAATTCCTTACCATAGACAAGGAGGTATGGGGAGTTCCCAGGCTATCTTAGGTGTCACTCTATCTAACCATAACATAGTTCTTAGTCTAGTATGCCACTCCCTCTGACTATCCTCCATAGTTATTTTGATAATCCTTAGCAAGTTCTTATTGGTGGAATCTACTAGTCCATTACCCTATGGGTAATAGTTAGAGGATTAATTGTGATAAGTTCCATGTGAAATATCCCACTCACATATCTTTCTACTATTAAATATCAAAGCATTATCTAAAATAATTATATATGGCAAACCAAATCTGGTCACAAGGCTATCGTAGAAGTCCAAAATAGAAACTTCATTAGCCTCCTTATAGTAAAATAATTAAACCCATATTTTAAATTAGTTTATATCTATAATAATACATTTATTCCATTTACTTGAAGAGGGGTATATCATTACTATAAAATCTAAGCCCCATTGCATAAAGGGTTGATCTACTTGTATAGGTTGCAAGGGAAGGGCAACTATCTTCTACTTGCCAACAAACATTGGATATTTTGGGCATTTCCTTACCAAGAGTGAGAATCTCTAAAAAATTTGGGCTAGAAGTACCAAGATCTAATTATTTTTGAGGTTTTGGTTTTTGCAGCAAAATGCCCACTAGCTAGACCATCATGGAATTGCTCAAGCTACTTATCTATTTAGCATTATTCCACACACCTCAAAAGCATGAATCCTATGTATCTCTTAAAATAAATACATATATTAGGACATAAGTTATGATTTGCAACCTAGAGTTACTTTTTTTAGAGCTATCTAGCCCCATAGGACATTGGCCTAACTTGATAAATTTGGTTATGTCATGTGTCCAACTAAAAGGTGTGTTGTCTATAGTTGCCTACTGGCTATCATGGATTTCCACCACTTATTATTTATATTGATTCAATTCTATTTTAAGGTGTTCAAACAACCCTCTACCCCTCATAATATTTATAACTCTAACCTCAAGGTCATACTCCATGCATTTTGTCACCCATCCAACGCTTTTCTCATTGAGGTCTCTATTGAGTATAAACTCTTTAATACCTGGGTGTACTACCATGAGTATGATATTACTATTAGAGACCATGTGTCTAAACTTATTCAAACCTCTCACTACTACAAGCATATGCTTCTCTACAAAGTTATACCTTTCCTCATACCCCTTTAAGGCCTGACTAAAGAAAGCAATAGGCTATTCCATACCTTGCTCATTTTGTTACATCAACATGGTAGAGATTGCATCCAATGTAGATAATATAAGTAGAATTCCTTGTTAAAATCAGGGTTAAGAAGTGTATGGGCATGAGATATGGCCTCCTTTATGACCTCAAAACTCCTCTTACCTTATTTGGCCCATGTAAACTCTTTTCACTTTCTTAACATGTGAGTAAGAGGCTTGACCATCTATGTAAATCCTAGAATAAATATTCTTATAAAATTAATCTTTCCTAAAAAACTCTATAGACCTTTCTTGTGCTTGGGAAAGGGTAGAGATAAGATGGACTCAACTCTTTTAGGGCCTATGGAAATACCATCATTGGACACCACAAGGCCTAATAATCTACCCTCATAAACACCAAATATGCATTTTTAGGATTTAGTGACAGACCAAACTCTCTACATCTTTAAAATACTAATTTCAAGTGAGCAATGTGATCAGTTGGATCCTTTTAGAAAATAGTGATGTAATCTAGGTAGATGAGCACCATGTCATTGATCAAACCTTCAAAGGCAACGTCCATTTCCCTTTATAAATTTTCTCCAACATTAGATAGTCCATAGGGCATTTTCGTATATGCATTAGTGTCCCACTTTATGGTGAAGGTAGTCTTTTACCTAACTTCTTCCTTGACCATGATTTAATTATAGCTAGAGTAGCCATCAAGTAATGAGATACCTTATTAAGGTCCCCAAAAATGACACATAAACATATTTCCCCATTCTTCTTCCTTACTGGCACAAGGTTTTACACCCATGAGGAATGTTTGATGGGGAATATGATCTTTGAATCAATCAAGTTAAATATCTCCCTTCTCATCAACTCTTCCACTTTTGGATTGATAGACCTTTGCTTCTGTCTAACTGGTCTTACATTGCTCTCTAGTTCAATGGTGTGTTGTGTTATTTTAGGGTCAAATCCATTTAAATACTTGTATTTCCATGCCAATACATCAAATAATTCTTGGGATAGAGAAAAAAATGCAACTCTATGTTTTTCTATATTAATCTTTCCTAACTTTAGAAAATTTCCCTTGAAGATCTCTATCCTTTCATAATGTTCCTCTTTGGCTAAGATACATGCCTTGCCTTTTATCACTTGTTCATATTATTTTGAATATGCTTTCCAATGTCACAATCCCCTTAGGTAGCTTCTTATATCTTAGCTAGACTATCTGATCATCATACTAGTGTTGAAACTTATTTTGATTTTTATGGTAGAATTTTGCTTCTTACATTAGAAAACATATAACTTATTCATCATCATTAAACACTTACCAACTTACCTCATTTTTAGGTACAGTTCACCTACATATGACCTTGACATTGGATTGGCTTTGGTTGCCTTTGACTCCATCTAAAACCTCATACTAAGCTCTAATGGATGCAAGCCTATCTGCATGTTGATTTAGCTCTCTGAGTATGGGTTGTATGTTAAATGCCAAGAAGTCTTCTATGAGATCCCATACATGATGCTTGTAGGATTTCAAATGATGGTTTTTGACTGCAACTATGCCTCTCACTTATTGCACAACAAGATCACTATCAATTTTGACTTGAATAAGTTTGACACCTCTTCTTCTTGCCTCTTGCAAACCTTGTAAAACAGCTTCATATTCAGCTATGTTTGAAGTAAAATTGAATTGGAATCTTGTAGCTGAATAGTAATTCTAATATGAGGGTGAAAAAAACATGACCCTTGACCTTGAGCAATCAAATAATAAGGTCTATAGACCATCTTCTTCTTGAGTGGTGTTAGTTAAGCAATGCATAGTATCACCCTCCTTATGTATATAATACACCCCTAATTTTGCTTCTTTAAGATTGATAAAGGGATCAAATCCATGATTATCATCTACCCATTCATCTAGATATAGGTCTAAAATGCCTTCAAGATGATCATGAGGCTCTTGTTCACTAACATTTTCATCCTTTTCAAATATGGTACAATTGACATTTGCAAGGTTAGGCATATAAGGCTCTAGATGGAACCTAGAGATAGGTTCAAACCTAATAGTGACCTTAGTCCCATATCTCATCCTAAAAACCATGTATGATCAATCAGAGGACAAATATCCCCAAATATTTTTAGTAAAGTACCTAGATAGGAATAGGGAAAAATATGGGGGTAGGTCTACAACCATTACATCTTGAGTAATGACATAATTTGGGCAAGTCACCAATGTGATATTAAGATCTTTCTCTATGCCTACCATTTTAGTGGGGTAACCATCCAACTAGAGAACACTTTTTTCATTAGCTACATATTTAAGCCCAAGATTATTTTCTATGGATTTAAGCATAACTAAGGTCAAAGCACCTAAATCTATCATAAAATTATGCACTAAATAGTCTCCTATGATGGTTGATAAATAAAATGGAAGGGGATTGACAACCTTGGGGAGATGAATAATATTATGAACTTGAATTTAATTAGGAACTTGATTAGAAACCTAACTAGGACCAGGTTGACTAATATTTATGAAAATAATGTTCACCTTTTTAGCTATCTCATTCACATGAGAAGGCTTGGAGAGTTCTTTCCAAAGAATCTCTTTCTATCCTAGAATGGATAGAGTATCATACATAGACATAGTGACATTATCCCTTTTGATATGATCCACAATATTGAAATAAAGACTAGTACCTTTGGGCTGCACCTTGGAGGTAGAAGCATCACTTGGCACTTATGTGACACAAGGAATGAAATAAGACTTCTAATTATATCCATGATGTTGAGGTAATTTTTGAGTTGTAGGAGTTTTATCAACCACATTTGAAGTGGTTGGTTGTTAACTAGTTTTTAGAGGTGTTGAAGAAGTCATAGGCTACTCTAAATTATCATCTAACATTCTCCTTTTAGCCCTTGTATGGGATGAAATTGGTCCATCTGACTTTGTGTAGTTTGTCCCATGTTTGCTTCTACATGTTCAAACATATGTTCCCCTTATTGAAAGTTTATGCACATGGTATTCATTGGTGTATTACCCATGCTTCCTTACTGTTGAATTTGAGCTTCTAATGATGTCATTGTAGGCATATTACCTTGATTCATTAGAGATCCTTATGGTGGAGGAGGCATGGTATTACAACCTAGGAATAAAGGAGCAGCTTCCAACTAGGGTCCTGATACATCTCCTCACTTTTAACCATTACCATTTCATTAGACTATTCCCTTGATTTCCATTGACCCTCTTGTACAAGATTGTTTTGTGTGGGGACCAAGGCTCTCTAGTTACTTATAACTACAAGGTTGTAGCTATTATAAGATCTACCTTGAGTAGGTTGGCATTAGGCTTATTGGTTTGATGGATAAGGGGGTTTATTATAGGATTGAGTAGGGTATTGGGTTTGGAAGGGACCTTGGTACTAGTATGGCCTATATAAAGTTTGCTACTATCTTTCTAAAGCCACTAGCTTGTTATTTTGTGCATTCAAAAAGCTCTCAATCCTTGAAAATTTATCCACTTAGCCATCATTAGGTTGGGATTGGTTTTTTAGAGTGGGTATTAGAGTAATGGTAGGTGAGGTTGGCTGAAGTTTTGAAAAAATGTCATGAGGGGTCTTGGCATGAGTTTCCCTGCTTGTATCAAATGATTTTATGCTCTTATAACTATCTCATAAGCTCCAGGTAGAGTTGTCCCACCCATAGATTGGATTATGACTAGAATGTCTAAATTCAATACTATCAAATAGTAAAGAAAATCATAATTGGGTGTGGGCTTAATGATGACAGGGATCGTATCACAAGTCTTTTGGAATGTATAGTTGAAATTAACCATACATTCTTGGGGTACCCTTTTGATTGAGGTAAGTTGTTTCACAAGTGATACATGGTCACTTATATCCTCAAAATGTTTACACAGGCACTCAC
This sequence comes from Torreya grandis, assembly GCA_037957365.1. NCBI lineage: Eukaryota > Viridiplantae > Streptophyta > Pinopsida > Cupressales > Taxaceae > Torreya > Torreya grandis. The sequence continues at coordinate 1,389,042 of JARHVA010001313.1, forward strand.
CAAACTCATCCCAAGTATTGATTGAGGTAGGAGTTAAACCTCTTTACCATTTTAGGTCTTTGCCTTTCAAGGATGTGGCTGGTAGTCTCATGGCTACATTCTCTTGTGTAATGTGATATACTAAACAAAAGTTTGCAATGCCAATAAAGTGCTCTATAGGCGTGGTGGATTTTATCATATAAAGTATGGTAGACTCTTTAAAGAGGCAATAGAGATGTCATCATATTTCTGAAGGTTAAGAGGACTCCCCCCATTAAAGTTTACAAAATCTTGATTCCTCAATAGCATTATGAATGGAATAGGAAATAAACCTCACCTAGAATAGAAACTTTAGAATGGTGGTATATACTATGTTTTATGGGGCGAGTGGATTATGCTATGCCTTATGATAGGGGATAAGGATGCTCTTACTCTCCTTATTCTTGAGGGAACTAGAAGCTCACTAAAATAGAAGTTGATACCCCTTGTAGATGATCTTGGTCTTCTTGGCATGTAGCTAAGGGGGTGAGTTTTATGGACCAAATATGTTTGGAGTTTCTAGGTGACCTTGCCAAGTGTCTACTACACTTGTTAACCAAAGATAACACCAATTATTTAGTTTCTTATTCAATTGGTCCCATCAGGCATGCCAAAACTATTGGGGATCGAGATTTCACTCTAGCTGAAAATAGAAATGTTCAAGTTCTAATCTCAAATATAGTCTAATATGGGAATGACCATAGGCTATGAGTTACCTAAACTTGGGTCAAAACTTTAGGATTTTTAATGAGGATAGCTCCTTGGATATAAAAATATAGTCTTTTTTACTAAAACTATGCTATTGGGATGAAAAGGGAGAGAAATACATAAATGGAAATCTATACTAAATGTGGTGATGCACCAAATGTTCAATAATCCACATTCAACTTAGACACTTCTATGACTACTAATGAATTCAATCAAGACAAGAACTAGTCAGATTTTATGACAATGTTGCAAGCATGAGTATTTTGTATGAAGGTCTAAAAGAGACCCACAAATTGAAGGATAGTTTTAGATAGGTTTATGTAAGACACTATGGACTTATGACACTTCAAGAGGTTCACACATCCTACAAAAAACTAATATAATTGAAGCAAATTACATGAAGAACATACATATGATGAATAGGAACATACACTCTACACATCAAACTTCAATAAAACACACTTCACATCCAACTAGAATCTAAAAACTATCTTATATTGCTTCAAGGGAGTGTTATAAAGTGATTTTGATAGAGTTTCATTATCTCCTACTGAGGGATGCAAATCAAGAGCTCAAATCCACTATATATAGGAAGAGAAAAGTTAGGAGAGAGAAATTAGCATTAGAAGGAGGGCATTAATGATGCTAATCTCATTTACAAAAACCATCATTGCAATCCTCCTCAAGCCTAATCCTATATTAATGTCACTTTGTCCTTTTCTAGCGTGATAGAGGATATGAAAATCAAGACAAGATGTAAGGAACAATCTCAACTACCACATAACATTTTTTGATCTCTTTCGTATCAAAGTCCGTTATTACAAGGGAAAAATATTCATTTTTAGGACCATGTTTGTGCATAATTTTAGGGGTTATTATTTGAGAGTATGGATTTTCTCAAGGATAGGATGCTCCTCCATAAATTTTATGTATCTTCATTTGATTTAAAATGTTAACCTAGACTTACTGTACATGAAAATCAATCTGTTTATTGGTTTTCCCACAATTTGATCGATGCTTGGTCCTTTTGTCAACAAAATGCCACCTTTTGCCTATATTAGGTCTACAAGACCTATTATATCCCTATAGAGCAATTAATGGTGACGTCAATATTTAAAATATGTATTTTGGTCTAGCCTGAGTCATATTTGAGTTTGGTCCCTTTTGTACTTATTTTTCTTGGGTCTAACACTGCTTTGTCAACTTCCTTCAAAATTCTTGGGCTCACCTTTGTTTAATTGGCTATCGATCATGACATTAGATCATTGACTCATTAAACTTTGTTCACACCATCTAATCTCAATGGTAAAAGTTACTACGAGCCCTTAGACATGTCCTTGACCTATCAACTCTATCTAATATGGTGCCACTTGGTAGCCCCACATTTTTAGTCAGGATCTATTGACTTTTTGACTTGCTCATGTGCTATTAGATCTGAATCCACAATTAAATGCAAGATATTGATCTACCTGGGTCCATTAACCTATTAGTCATCATTCATTATTAAATCTTCTATATGATTGAATGTTGATCATTGATCTTTATTTTTGAATCCAAATGGATATTCTATGGGGATTAAAATTGATCTATACATGCCTATATTTGATGTTGTGTGAACATATTTTATGTTTTCACAACCATCAATCATATATTTTAAAACCAATGGTCATTTTTCAAGGCTTGAATTTGATGTCTGTGCACCCATCAATTGACATTTGTAGGAACGTCAATGATGTTTGCATGACTATCAATATTTAGACCCCTATGGATGACTGCTGAGCTTAAACTTTGACACTTTATGCTAATGTTAGTCTACTAAAATAATTTATCTAAAACAAACAATTCTTTTGGACTTTATGTTTTAGTCTTTTATTGCAAACATTTTTTTGATGGAAATATCTTTGAGCTTTTGACAAGGACCTTTTATTTCAAACATTTTGTCTAACTAGAATGTGTTTTTGAAAAGATTATCTCGAACATTTTATCTAAAAGAAATATATCTTTGGGATTTTTACTTAAAATAAAATGTCCTAAATTTTTTTTACTTATATTATTTGATAGACAAAATGTTCAAAAGAATGAGCCTTCATGATTTTAACTTAGCATTTTGATGTAGATAAGTTTCCCGAAACAATTAGGTCTTCAATAAAACTATTGTGGAACTTTTGTCTAAAAGAGGCAAGTCTATGGACTCTTTACATTCAAGACATTTGTTGCAAACAAAATGTCTTAAATAATTTGCACTCTAGGATATTTGTTTTAGATAAAATGTCCATAAGAATTCCCAAAACTTAGCCAAATAAATCGAAACAATTTACTTGAGGGAAATATTAGCACTTAGCACAAAATATTAACACTTAGCCTAACAAAAAGGTCCATAAGAAATGAGATTAGCCAAATAGAAGCCTGCAACAAATACTCCAAGTAAGGACTTAGCCAAAACAAAGGTTTTGCACTTAGCATTTTGGCTTGGAGGCTCTCCCAAACTTGTGATTGAACTACTACTAGATGTTTGAAGACTCAAATGAACTATGAAAAATTGAAGCTTGTGTAGATTTGTTTCATGACTTATAATTTCTTTGATCACCATGAGAACCTACTTGGACCCTTTACCTAGCTCTATAGACCTGTCCCTAAGAAATTGAAAAAATATACTTTAAGCAAGCTTAAAGTGTTTCAAAATCTTTGAAAGCCAAGGGTTATCTTTGGACCACTCTTTCCATCCAAAACATGGTCCACTTGCTCAAACCATTTCTAGGAAATATCTCTATGTGGGCCAAATGTAGCCAACACCACTCTCCTTTTCGTTATACAACTATAAAAACTCCTCCTTTCTCACTTATTCTCTCGATTTTTAATTAAAAACCTACAAGTTTCTATCAGTACTAACATACTTGAAAAGGAATCTGATAGGGAATATCATGAGGGACATGAGAAGGAGTTTAGAACATTTGTATTGCTTAGAAAACCATACCACTTCATTTATGACCCATAAAATGACCCCTAAGTGACATCAAATGACACAAAGACTAAATGTGACCATGACCAAGGTTAATAAGACATTAAATCACATCAAAATGACTATGCCACACCCTATGACATTATAATATACCCCTATATCAAGTTTTGAACTATAGGGGTTTGACTCATTTTGACTTTTGGTCAAAATGGTCAACATTCTTGGTGATTTCCCAAGGGTGGCATGCTTGCTATATCAAGACCAATTGCTTAATCCTATACATTGGGTCATGGAGTCACCTATACACTAGTTTGACACCTAAATTGCCTAGAAAGTAGACCAAATAATAGAAAACCAACTAGAGACAACACACAAGATAATGAACTAAGCAAACACACACTTGTGCTTCATGAGCACTTATGGAACACACACACACACAAACCAAATAAACTAACTAACTCAAACACAAAATAATAAGAAAGAAACACTTCCTCCAAGATCAAAGGGGAAGTTTGAAACCTACCTTGCTCTATATAGTGAAGGATTGAATGAGGCATATTACTTTTTGATCCTTTGTATTAATGCCTCCATCTTCTTTATAGTGTTTGCAAACTTCATTGGTGATGTTTAAGGAAATAAAATAAGATACAACTAGGTCAGCTATGGAAATGAAATCATCTTTCATCCAAATATCCTCATTTTTCTCATAGGATTCCTCAAATATAACCTCCAATGGTGGTTCAAGAAGGCATGCCTTCTTATTTTCCATGGTGCTCTCAATGAGGTTAGGTTTCTTTTCATCTGCAAGTTCTTAAAAATCATAAAGGAGCTCGACATAGTCTACCCAATCTTGGTCATTATCATCCATGGAAAACTCTTTCTCCACCTTCTCAATTACTTGACCCTCAACTTGGAAAATCTCTTCAAGCTCTTAAAAGAGTTCTATTTGTTGCTGCCAACCATCCTTGTCCTCCTTTTTTTATAAAACCACCACCTCTTCATCCTTATCTTCTTGATGTATGAGGTCATCAAGTTGATCTTTTTTATACTCTAATGTATATGAGGGTGGTTTAATATCAGGCTAAGATATGGAATACACTTCAAGGGATACATCTTCTACCTTGGTCTCATGAGATTCTTCTAGGACTGTAAGCTCTTGAGGAATGACTTGAAGTTGATCTCTATTCTTGATAGCACACTCAAATTCATGCTTGAGATGATCTTCCAAAACCTCATTATCAAGTATATAATCCTTAAGAGAATAAGTTAAATTGTCAAGTTTTTAAAACTCTTGATTTATGACATGAAACTCCTACCATAGTTCATCCTTCTCATGACCATCATGTTCAAAAGATTCTTCATCATGGACAATAGGTATGGGGTACTTATCAAAAACTTCCTCTTTTAAGTCTTGGTCACATTATTCATGGATAGATGCAAAAGAGTCTTCAATATATTTCACTTCATTGAAGAAGGTAAAGTTGCACTTATATTCACCAAGGGGAGTACCTATGGTGATTTCTCCTTCATAGTCACTCATGAAATCTTCTTGATAAGTTATGACTTGAACTCTTTCCTCTTCATTTGATTCCTTAAAAATGGGTTCCTTTTCAAGAAGGGGTAGGGTGGAAGATTGATGAATAAGCTCATGAGTTAGAGGTGAGGAATGAGGTGTGAATAAGGGCTTATGAATTAGAGATGGAGTGTGAGATGTAATATAAGGCTTGTGAATGGATTTAGGAAATAAGACTTCCTTAGTAAGATTATGGGGAAGTGATAATTTGGGTTGGTTAGAAGGAAAAACACTTATATTAATAGAAGTTATACCTTTCCAATATCCTCCTTGAGGCTCTTCAACAATATCATATCCATTTTTTATATCTTTATCTTACCACATACTTAATCTATATATGGATCATTAAAGACACATCTTTTCCAAGTCGAGTTATTCTTTGATAACCCATTGCTTTCCTTCTTTCCCTTCAAATATCTCTAACACATGAATATAATTTTGGGTAATACCTCTTAATCATTCCATGAGATGATTAGGAAGCACATCAAACTCATTATCCCATATTCCCATGTTGTCTTCATTATATAGCAGCTCTTGTAGGAGTGCCAAGAGGTATTTGACATGAGATGAGGCTGATGGAGGAGGAGGAGGATAATAGTGGGGATTGAGGCTTGATCTACATTAGTGGATTTGAGTTTGTAAGAATTTATATTTTTATTGTAGTGTCTTTATGTGAAATCAATGAGCTCATATGATTCTTCATGACAAGACTCATAAGGATCTTGTTGAGGTTGATAGGCATCATGATATGGCTGATAAGGGTCATGTTGGGGCTGATAGGAAGGCATTTCTTGATAGGTTTCTTGGTAGCCTTCCTCATAGGTCTGTCCAAAAAAATGATGTCTATATGGGGAGGTAAATGGAGGACCATAGGGTTACCATGGCTCATAGGATTGGTATTCATTGCGATAGGATTGTTGAGGAGTATAATGTGGTTCAAAGCAAGGCTAATAGGGAGATTCATAATAGGGATATTCAACATAACTATTCATATCAAACTCATAAGTCAAAGAAGATGAAAAAAATAATCAAAACCTTCAAAAAAAGATACTTAGGCTGATTATAACCAAAAAATTTCAGTTAGAGTCACCATTGGTGCTATCTTGCTTGCTTCCAAAAGTTGATTAGAAGAAAGACACACCAAAAATCTTTACACTCTCTTGGAACTTGGTTCCATCGATCATGAAAGATTATTGTCACCAAATATTTCATCCTATAAGAGGGTGTTCAATCCTCCTCCATTTATGGGAAACATGGGAACATTTATAGGTATGTGGGTTTACCTATAGTAGAAGTAGACCTCTAGGTTTAAGGGCTAGCTCCCTGAATATACCTTGAAGTGCTTATCACCTAAATGACTATTTGATTATGGGAAAAGGGATAGCACTTTGCATGAAATTAAACTAATATAAGGGGGTTGATATACTATAAGGATTTACACAAGACTATCATACTTATTTCACTAAGAAATAAAGCTTACAACACTAGTTTAAAAGTCCTAGAATGCTCTAGCCTTAGTATTTCAATATGAAGGTGATATGCATGAAGACTATCCAAGGCAAGTGAAAACATAGATCAGTTTTAGATAATAATACTCATTGTAAAATTAATAATAAATCCATACACTTAAAAACCCTTCATATGACCTGTTAGAGTGAAGTCACTTGCATCAAACATGAAAGGATTGAGAGAAAGCAAGGATAAATAGATATCTCTTAACTATTCACTATACATCTCTTAACACACTTTAACAAGATGAGATATGAACTCAAAACATATTTCATTTATTATTATAAAGCAAATTACAATGTCAAAACTAGTAGGGCTTTGCCATACATGGTGTGGTATTAGTCTATAAGAGCCAAAATGGCCTCTACTTATAGAATTAGAGAGAGAAGAAGAGAATGAAGTCCAAGATTAACTAGGACATGTGCCATGTTAATATAATGTGTTAAACATATATTAAAATTAATTATGAGATAGACCATGCAATGGATCATAGAACAAATGTCCCTCAAATTCATGAAACTACTGAAATGTGGCATAGGACTCTTCATCTCCATGCTTAGAAGTTTCTTTCATCATTTGGCCTTCTTGAAACATCCCATAGTAGAATAGGGATACATTTTTAGATTATAATAAGTGTAAGGGGTTGTATACATGATCCAACATGCATTGGTTTCATCCCTAATCATCAAGTTTCTTTTGAAGGTGAGTTATCACTGCCTATAGTCCAAATAACTCCTCTTTCACTCACCCTTCACACTTGGAACCAAAAATACATTAAATTTTATAATATTATCTATACACAGGAGTGTATGACATTTTTTAGGACCCTTGAAAGCCTTATATTCCTTAGGAAGACCTTGAAAGGCCTCACACTTAGAGTTTTCACCTTCTTGCTAGCTTGTTCATTATGCCATCCTAGATTGGCTAAAGTGGAGGTATTAGCAGAAGCACTTCGGAAATTAACTAAGGTAATAAAAACATATGGTGAGTTATTTTAAGACCTAATATCTCTCCCAAAATGGATTTCATCTCTTAAAACCCTTATATATCTGCACAATACACAAAACTATCAATAAAATCCTTTTAATACCCTATCCATATAAGTAGGGTACAAATTAGTATCATAAAGAGGAGCCCTAGGGAGTCATTTTAAACTTCCAACAATTTACAAATCCATTTCATTCCTCTTGTAATCCTCTCCTCTTTCATTTTCCCAATCAGGTCCTAAGCAAGGGTTTGAGAGGCTTTAGAATAGTTTTGACCTTTAAGGATTATTCAAAAAGGTTTGACATTCAAACCTTGAAAAAAATATTCAAAAATCAAGTTAAGTACTTATGTAACATCTATTACCTTCTTAGTCTCCTATGCAAAGCTTCAAAGTATATGTGAACTCTCCAAGTTGCCTACTGGAGCTTTGCTCTTCATTCTATGTAGGTTTAAGATGATCTAAACTAAAAAATGGATTCCTTGTAACCTATTTTTCATTCCAATATATTTAACACACATTTTATATTAATAAAAACATATTCCAAGGATTTGGAATTTTCTCCTAGAACTAGAAATGAAGTTGACCCTCTAGTTGGGCTTTAGACCTAGTTGAGACCTAATAGGTCTGTCTGCTCCCCTATGAATTTGGAGCACCATGCTATATTTCAAGAATTTGTGGATGGTTTTAACTATTTTTATATGAATCTCATATATTTCAACACATTTTTCTAGGGTTCATCATGTTTCCAACTCACCTTGTCATCTTATTTTATCAAAACTTACAAGTTTCCACCCTTGAGGAGTGCCCTCTATCTGAGATAAAATAGAGGGAAATTCCCTTATACTCTCAAAAAAGATAAATATATTAGGTATCTATTTGAGTTTAATTTAACCTATTTATAAATTTTCATGGTTATTTGACACTCCTAACACCTTCAAACACCCTGAAATGCAAGATAGATTGTGAAAAAGTTGACTATGTAAAGGGTCCTAAAAATGGGTTGTGAGTTGCCTTATATGAGACTCTCTCCCATATTTCCATGATATGAGGGTATATTTATATGGTAATTATCATTGTGTGGGTATCTCTATTATATTATAATCATCAAACCCTTTGTCAACCTTCCATGCATACTTTGTGATAGGCTTAACATAGGTGTTGACTATATTTTCTTGCTTAAAAGAGACACATGTAGGTGTTCATTATATGGTCAAACCTTGAAAACAATACCTAATGGATTAATTGGAATCCTTAGGTTAATTTAATAGTTTATAAAACCTATCCACATCATGTTCATACTATACCAACACTCATAACACCATACTTTTGTTTAATGTCATCTACAATCAGCTGTAGTTGACTGTCTTGGAGTAAAATAGGGTCTTGTAGGTATACGCCAAACTTGAAATCTACGTCACATAACTTTTGGATCCTTTGAATAATTTGTAATAAACTTATATTAATCAATCATTTGAGTCTATAGGTTCCCATCTCCCTAAAATAACTTCATGATTTGGTGAGTCACCTACAGTTAGGTTGTAGGTGACATTTCTGAGTAAGGATGCACCTATAGGTGTTGATGGAGGTCAATACCTTGATATCCAACCTTATTTTATGATATTGTAACCAAAAATTTTATCTCTCAACTCTAAAAGGCCACTTAATCATGGATGTATTCTCTTACATTACAAATTTAGGTGTAGAGGTCACTTGGAGTTCAAATCCTACAGTAAGTATTGAAAAGTTGCAATGAATAATTATGTAACTTGGGATCCTTCATTACACCACATATTAGATAAAACATACTCTATTTATTTGAAATATAATACTAATATACAATGGATAAAAGGTGGATGTATTTGATTCCATTAAGACTCCTTGCTATATTGTTACATGACATCACCAAAACCACACATGGATCTATTTTGGAGCATTTAGGGAAACAAGTCCTTGAACTCAGAATTATTATCTTAAGGTGACTCTTAAAATTTACTTGATTGATGGTTAATTTAAAAATGGTTCTCAAGGTACCCCTAAACTCCTCAAACTTGACAAAAGTTTCAATTCATTTTAAACTCCTTTGTATAACACCTTTATGTCCCTATGTAAGGCCGCCTATAGGTGGACATCTCTATATGCATTGCAGTTAGTGTGATCATACGGGAATTGTGCATATTATATGAATTTATACATGGTTCTCAATACATTTATAACTCCACACACCTCATGAGGGTCTATTCACATGTTTGTACATTTCCATGACCACCTTCAAGTCTTTGTGGGGCCACCTATAGGTGTGCATTTGTAGGTTGCAAGGTAGTGGGTGGAAACATGAACCATGGGCATGGTGTGTGGTTATTACAACCAATTTTATACCCCATAAATATGATAAAAAGATATCCTCACAACCTTTTAGGACTTGAAACAAGTTCAAACACCTCCATTTCAATGTACCATTCTCTTGAGAGTGCACACCAATGGCGTATAACTATGCATTTATGAGAATTAACTATCACAATTTATTACATGACATTAAAAAGGTGTAGTGCACACCAATGGCGTATAACTATGCATATATGAGAATTAACTATCACAATTTATTACATGACATTAAAAAGGTCTAGCTTTTTTTCATGATACAAGGAGGTGTTAAAAAACATAATACTCTTCATATCATCTTCATAACCATGATTAGAGTTCAAAACATCATGACTGTATATGGATGTTTATAGGGAGTTGATTATGTGCTATGCTTTTTTACTACAACTCCATGAATGATAGTTGTCAAGACTAAAACTTGGAAATATGGAGATGAATGCCATGACATGAGAGACATGGAATATAACTTGAAATCCTCCTTTGAAGCCACTACAAAGATATGAAACATTTTCAAATGACATAAACCTAACTGCAACTTCATATGAGACGAACTTGTAATTTGAGATGTTTTACTCATTAAATCAAATCCAACCATGAAAATAAATATGGAAAACATGTGGGATGGATGTCCACATCCTCTAGAAGAAGTCCCAACAATTTTATTTTAAGGAGCTTCTCATACAAGAGGAAAATTTGTAGGTTATAGGAAACAACATGCATAATAGACCAATTAAATTCTAAAGTATGGTTCATAAATTAGAAATGATCAATCATAGAAATATTAATATGAAAATGAAGTATACTAAGTTTAATATCACCCCCCAAAGGCATTTTACCTAGAACCTCTCCTACTAGCTGTACCAAGAAGAAATCTATTGATGTGTTTTACTTGCATAGTGGAGTGATGGAAGAGCAAATTTTTTTTTAGCCATTTTAAAGTATTCCATAGATATTAAAGCGTGGAAATGAGTCTAAGGAAGTTGAAGATCCTATTATGCCTATTTTTCACACACCCCTCAATTTTTTGAAACTAATACTTTTCTGCCATAGAGATGACTTAGTCATAAAGTTTAAAACTATGTCGGGGACCTAGTCAATTAGTAGTATATTTAGATGCATATTTTAAATCACATAAGTTGATGATGATTAGTTTATGAGTTAATATTTATATTTTAATTGGTTTTGAAGAGCTTAAATGGATGAATGAATAAAATATGCACATGTATTTATCACTGTTAAATAGTTATGATCAGTCATTTTATTTTTTAGTTGATTTTTGATTAGTCATTGTATTTAGTTGATTTATCACTGTACAACACTTTTAGTTAAAATAGTGACATGTTTATATGGTTTATCATAAAAAAATTTATATGGTTGATCTTCAATTGAGTATTTTATATGGATTCAGATCAGTTTTATTGATAGCTTGATCAGATTGTGATAATTTGATATTTTCAATCTATATTGATAATATGTGACATGGTTTGTATGTATTATTGATTGGTCACAATGGTTATTGATTATTTAGATTTCATATTTATTTATAAATATGTATTTTCATGTTTAATATGAGATTATATTAGATATGGTATAAGTGGTTTGATATTTTTTTTGAAAGCTTAAACTATTTCCTAAGGTGTTATAAGTTTAATCCTAGGGCTTTGTTTTATAAATGTCCTAATCTAATGTCATTTATTTTAAACTTTTGATATAAATATATTATGCCATGGTGATTTTATGGGTATTTTGAATAGTTTTGTTTTGAGACATGAAAGTTTATGGGATAAATGATTTGTTGAAAGGTTAATTTGATTAACCTAGGCTATATTCATTTTCAAGACATAAAGGTCCTATGTGGTTGATAAGTTGGTTGGCAAATATGAGTTGGCAGTCCATTTGGAAAACCTCATGACATGTTGGCTAGTAGGATGAGCTAATATGAAACACAATCGATGCTTCAAGATCTTGGAAAGATTATTTGGCAGTTTAGGAATTTAATGTTAAGGGTACATCCCTCTATCAACAAAGATTAGTTAACGGTTAGTAAGTATATTGGTTGCTGTTAAATTTGATGGATTTGCTAATTTATCTGGTGGTATGTTAATTACTTGTCTTAGGTAAAATGAACTAATCTAAAGTGTGCACATAAGCATGATAGTTAATTTTTAAGCCTTTGATTACCAATAGCTATGTTTTCTTAGTTTTGGTCATTTTTTGAAGCTTTTCTATGGAACTGTTACTTTGTCGATTTGAATTTTTGAAGTTACAAATGGGATTTGTGAATGGAAAGGTTGAAAAGGAGCATATATGGGTATGAAAATAGTAATCTTAATAAGTTTTTAAGAAGTTTATGAGTTATTTCAAATGGTTTATGATTGCTTGGAAAGAGATATTATTTTTGGTTTGCATGCTTCGATAAAATAACTACATGTATATTTTGGAAGTTAGCAGAGCTTACAATTTTTTTGGTTACTAGTTCTTTCATGAGATATTGATGCAAATTAGTTTTAGTTTTGATAAAGCCATTTATCTTAGGTTTATGAGTTACATATATGTTGGTTTTAGATTTGATCATGGTATTTTAAGAATAATAAGGATTTTTTTAATGAAATATATCTATATATTAAATTAATAAAAATATACAAATAATTCATAAAAAAATATAGGTAGTATGAGAGCATGACATGCATTCATACTAGGCAGAGCTTAGGATCCATAAATAAAAGTATCGTAAACAACTAGGCAAAGCCTAGGAATAAGTCACATAAAAATAATTTTATGAAACAAGAGCAAGTATAGGAAGTGGTGGATCCAAATCATCTAGACCCCAACCCAAGATAGGCAAGTCATCACCATCTGGAATGGGCTCCTAACCAGTAGCTTGAAAGTGTCCTTTCCATCTTCTTCCTATGTTTGAGTGGGTAAAATGGTTAGAGAGAGTCCAGAGAACTTGTCTAGCATGTTTGATCAGCCTCTAGGTGGCACCCCCAAGCATATGATCATAGAGGAGGAGGAGGAACACCCCAAACATCTTACCTAGTAGGGGAAGGAAGTAGTGGATACCACCCTCATTGCTACCTAAGAGGGGTCATGCATTGTTACAAGTTACCATTGTGAAAGCAGTGCTAAGAACCACTACAATGATACCCACCATGAGGTGGCAAGGCTACTCTATCCTTCATTATAGGATCCCTAGGTGGAGATGGAAGAACCTGAGCCATTTCAAAAAGAGCATCTCCCCAGTGAGAGAGGAGATCCTAGAGGTTCCCAAGCTCCATAGCCACTTTATTAGCTTAAAATTGAATCTTCAAAAGAACATTAGAGATGATAGAGGACTTATTTAAAACAAAAACATTACAATCATTAGTAGTATGATTAAACATAGATTTATTTCTTTCTTTCCAAATCTATAAAATAATCTCCCTTCTGAAAGTATGCGAGACTTGTGTGTATTTTAGGGAATCATAGTTTTATCTCTAAGGAGGATGTGATTCCAAAGGAAAAATTTGAGATGGAAAGGATTGAAAAGATTATGGATCTAATTCTAGACCCTTTGAACTTTGGGATAGTACAAAAAAAGATGAGGAAGCATCTCAAGGTGGCCATAGAAAGGGCAAGTAGGTAGGTGGACTCCTAGCTAGATGAGTCTTCTACCAATGGATAAGCCTTGGTGTAATATACTTCAAGTAAAATGAGCAAGTTTGGGCTCCACACAAGCCCCTAGATAGTGTTAAAGTGAAAGTTCCATGCCTAAATAAGTGAGTAAAACTCCCAATAGGCATTGAGCTTGTCCACCATTGGTAAATGGGGAGTGAGCCATACATAGCCAAGCCAAGGAGTGTAATTGTGAAAGGGGGTCTCCACATACCACTTCTAGTCTTTCCACCATGGTCGAGTAAACAGGATCAAGATTTCTTGGAGCATGGAAGGTGGCACACATTGATAATCTCCTAGTAGGATTCTTGGTCTGCATTAGCTAACCAAAATTTGGCTTTCACCTCTTCCCAAGGAAGCCAAGAGTGAGTTTGCTTGTAAAAGATATCCTAGACATTATGAATTCCCCTTCAGAAAAGTTTAAGAGCATTGATCCATGGCACTTTTAATATGGGTACTTTGTTGAGATTAAAAATGGGAGACCACCAGAGAGAGTGGGTGTTAGTGGATAGGGTATTATGGAAACTAGAACCATTACAAAAAATCCATGGCTTAATCTTTTCTGATGCTTTCTAGATGATTTTAGCCACAAAATATCCTATGATTTGGATGGGATACTGAATGAAAATAAAATTGTGGAAGTTGAGACTTTTTTAGGCTTTCTTGTCCTTAGGTAAGCCTAAGGCGATATAGTGTCTGAAAAACACCTTTCAAGCTTCTTGGCCCTCAATGACCCACACAATCCATTTGGCACATAAGGCAGTTCCTTATTGGGTTATGTCAATGAGCCCCATCCCTCTGGCATCATGTATGAGGCAACAATATTCCTAGACCACATTGTGAAATCCTTTACCTTGGGGGGAGGTGGCCCAAAGGAAATCTATGAGTAATTTATCCAACATTTGGTAAGATTTCTTAGAACGTACCCAACATGATGATTAGTACACATGGGTGGTCACAAGAATCTTTGAGTAGATTTGAAATTTTCATGTTAATGAAAGAGACTTGGTCACCTAGTAATCTAGATTCTTAGCAACTCTGTCAACAACATATTACCATAGAAAATATGGTGACACATCAAAAGAAAAGGGGATGCCAAGAAATTTAAAAAGTTTATCATGTTGGATCCACTTCCAACCAAATTTAGTAGCCCACACCAGTGTAGGGAGGTAATATTGTCTATAACAATGAGTTTTCTACCATTAGATACCAGATCCAGAGATCAGGCAGAAGGTGTCGATACATTACAAGGTATTGTCCACATTGGATTCATCCTCAATGAGGGTTAGGAAGGAGTCATTCATAAAGTGACCATTAAGAAATTACATATCTTCTTGTGGGTTCACAATGTCTAGAGGAAATAAATTCCCTTAACAAGGCCCCTAGCTTGGGCACTGTTAAGAAGATATCCAAAACCCTTAGCTGCAATCACATATAAGGTGATAACTAGTATACACCCTTGTTGAATGGAACATAACAAGCCAAATTGCTTAGAAGTGATTCCATCAATGGAGATGGCTGAGTCATCTACAAAAAGCATCTATATGGTTTGGAAGAAGATGGGATCGAAGCCTAGCATTTGAATCATGGCTAAAATGAATGGCCATTTGATGCGGTCATAATATTTTTCAAAGTCAATTTTAATGAAAATAGCTTTCTAATTAGACCATTTGGACCAATCCATCCCTTCCCAGACTATAATGATATTATCCAAAATATAACATCTTTGGACGAAACCCATTTGATTTAGGCACACAATGAGAGGCAACAATGAGAGGAAGGTGATGGGCCATCATTTTTAGATCAACTAAGGATCTCCATACTTAGGTATAAATTTAATATTCCCTTTATTTATATGTTTAACCAGTGAATATGAATGGAATGCTTCTTGATAAACCTTATGCAAGTCACTGCCCACAATGTCCCAAAGGGTTTTATAGAATTTTTAAGGAAAGCCATCAATTCCAGGAGCTTTATCATTATACATGTGAGACACTACCTCATGCAAATCATCAATAGTGAGGGGTCTATCATAAGCCACCTACTAATTAGGAGTGAGTTTACATCGCACCACTATGAGGCATTACTGGACGGTAATTTCAAGATCAATTGAGGGGGATTGAGATTTGAACACTTGTTAACAATGGTAGACAAAAACTTGAACAATATGAGGAGTCTTTGTAAGTCTATTTATAACCTCAGAGATGAATTGATTTTGTTGTTTCAAGTTCTTGGCTCATAACATTTAAAATAACTCCTTTCAAGCTTTGTCCCCAATCTTAAGCCAATGAAGCCTGATTTTGATTTATGTTCTTCAGACATTATAATTGTCTACAATTTAAATATGGTACCATAAGGATGCATCTCTAATCAATATCTCATTAAAAGGATCTTTTTCTAGGGCTAAAGTCATGTGACTCAGCTCTAAAGAAGTAGTAGAGTAAGAGTGTCTCTAAATTTTAACAAGTTGGTAGCCATAAATTCATAGAAAGTGAGAGGCCCTTCTGATGTCATCATCCCACCAAAGAATACAACTAGATTCTTGGGAAGGATGTGGATCCAAATCCTAAACTCTCTTAATGTGCACTACCATGGGCCCATGTTTGAGCAAAGAGGTGTTTAAGAAGAATTTCTTATTATGGAATTTAGGTTTCATAAACTACCATGTCACTTTGAACTGGATATGGGAGTGGTTAGAAAGTCCAAAATATGGTAACACCTACATCAGAGGGGAAAAACTATTATCAAAGGATAAATAATGTTGGGTGAACATCAATGCCCTATTTAAATGCTTTATAACATGAGTGAGGCCTTCTCTAAAATTACTCTAGGTGTACCAAACTCCATCTGTAGGTCAATAGGTTAAATTAGGGTTATAAAGGCCCCATTTAGTGCACATATAAAACCATGACTCCCTTTCAACAATGACCCACCTCATATGTAAGTGGCCCACTTTGTCTTTAGGAGATGCCACCGTATTAAATTCATAACATAATACCCAATGAGCATCAAGGAGATCATCTGCTATCCATAACTATAAATGGGTACACTTCAGGTGTCATTTGAGGCATAATAAGTAATAAAGTCAAAATAGTGGATTTCAATGCTAAAAAGAGCCCATACTAATTAGTTGGTGTGGTTTATCCCAGATTTCACTAAATGTGGCTTTCACCTTGGAGAAATGAATCTGATCACCCCTCCATATTCTGCCTCATAATTTCTATGAAGAATGATACTATCATGCTAAATGGAATTACTGATAGCCATCAATAAAAAATCCACCACCATGACTTCTTACAGATAAAGAATATCCATCTCAGGAAACTTCCTTCTAAAATCATGCATAACAAATTTGCATTTTAGGTTTGTGAGACCCTAAACATTCCATGATAATCAATTCATAGATGATGGGTGTCAAGAGACATGTCTTCTGAGTCTAGACCTTTTAGGGCATCATACTAATTCTATAGAAAGTACCCACTATTGGAACTTAAAAAATCATCAAATTGCTTCCTCATAGTAGAGTTAGCCTAGTATTCTCCTTCCTTTTCCTTTTCAATCCTTCGAAGAGGGCTGAGAGAGAATTTAGGTATATCCCATTGATAAGGAAGTGGTAGAGTGGTTGGTTTTTAGTCTAAAAATCTAAAATAACTGAGCATGGAGACCTCAAAACTTTGGGATAAAATACTAGCAGCTAGAGGGGTGTTAAATACCTAGGGCTTTTCAACCAAATTCAGGCTTTAGTTTGAGGAGACACTTTCTCAACAGGTGCCTGATCCCATGGGCCATTACTCAAAAATTGATTGCCTCCTTTAGGAGCAACAACTACATTCATAGCATTGGAACAATTTTTCTTCTTCTCTACCATAGTCCATCCATCCTTAGCTAATTTTTTACTAGCTTCAGGAGAGGGCTTGGGACAATCTCAAATCTTATGTTCTGTGGCTTGGTAGTGAAAGCAAGTGTTAAGCAAGTTGATGTTTAGGACTCACTGGGAGTGACTCACATCCCCAACTTGAATTTACATAAAATCTTTGAGATCTCAGGAGAGGTCTACTTATACACAGACCTTTTTTTGCAATCTATTAGAGTATAACTTTCTTTATTCATGATATATCACACGGCCTATAAATAACACTATCTGGTGAATAAAGTGCCAGTAAGGGAGCAGGAGGCTTGAAAATTCAATCTAAATTGAGACTTTAAGAGTAGTGTGTCTTGAGACCATAAAGCCTCATGTCTAGAGGGAGAGAACCATAAGTGAGTTCCTAACATAATAAGTGGCAAACTTATGGAGGATTCCTCCTACATGGAGGGGTTGGAAAAGGGAAAGAGAAAAAAACCCTTAGTCATGTTCCAGATACTTTTCAATTTAATACCATGAATGGCTCAGTGGGTTTGAACCCAAGACCATAACATACTTTCAGAGAGGATTCTCCCAACAAAATATCTTATTAAACAAAATTTCTCTAACCATTGACATGTAAAATTAAATTTAGAAAAATGTAATATAATATTAGGTTTTGAAGAATTACCTTATGATAAACCTTCAAGACAAACTTCTTTGGGCACTTATAGGTGGTAATTTCTCATCGCTCTACCATTCTTATCCACATATAAAATAGTTGGGATAGAATGGGGAGAAGTCATTATAAAGGTTGGGCTTGCCTAAAGGTGAGAGACCCTAAATGAAAATAAATACAAGTCCTATAGGTGACTTAAGGCCACGGTATGACACAAGGCTAGATAGACAAAAAAATAAGGGCCGACTCAATGGTATCCATAGGCTTCTTCTATTTGAATACATATTTTATTTTGACTTTCTGTGAGTAATATAGATCTCAATGGTGTTTCGAACAGGCTATTTATAGTTTCAATAACTTGTTGAGACTTTGTTTTTAATAAAATGAGCTTTGTGGGTTTTGTTGCATGAAATTATTTGAAGGGTTTGAATAGTATATGGTTATGTTCAAGCATGTAAATATATTTTTCATTTGTATCTTTCTAAAGTTTCATGTGTTCATGGGCTTTAAATGAAAATCTTGGATGACTATGTCATGGAAATTTAGTGTGTTTTTTTTTTTTTGTCTAAGAAAATAATAGAAGCTTTTACTAGACTTGCACATCTCAGTTTTGGGTTTTGAATAGTTTTGTTATATTGATATGATAGTGTTTTAAGCATTTTGAGGCCATAGATTTGTGTACATTTTGGGTTTCATAAATGATGAAATAATAGAAAGTTTAATGGATTCAAAATTATCTGAGTATAATGGAAGGTTATGGAAATATTTTCATGGACAATTTTGTTCTGGCACATAAGGTAAATCTGGGTTTTGTACATACTATTGGAAATAAAAGAAATAGTTTTCTTGAAAACTATAACAAGTTACTTCTTAGTTTTGAAGATTTGATTTAAGAGGTATATTTTGAATATATAGGTTTCTATTTTGAGTTTATGTTAGTTGAATATTATGCAATGATATTTTTGTTTGAAACACATCAGTTTATATTCTTGGGCCTTATTGAAAAAACCATGTTAGGGTTTGATAAGAGATGATGATTCAGGTAGTAAAAAAATTCTCATAGAATCTATTTGTGAGATATTATTAGGGTTTCATATTGAAGTTTTTGGAACAATATGATGTTTATATTTTAGAAGGTCATAAATTTGAATTTTTAGTTTGAATTATTGAAGTGAAATATATGTTTTTATTCAAATTTTATTTTGATGGTTTGGTTTCTTGGTCAACATGTGGATAGACATGTGGTTTTTAGTTGGGAGATAATTTTCATAAATATAACTATGTGGAAATATTAATTTCAATTATAGAATTGACTCAATTTATATTCTCAGATAATTTTCATATAGTAAGAATAAGAAATCATGAAGATATGTCATAATATTTTTGAAATAAAATTATGATATTATAATTTTATTTTAAAGTTTTAGTTGGTTTTTTAAAAGATATTTTGATGAAATCAAAATAGAATATTACAATGATGGTTGATACAATTGGAGAAATTCAATTTTGTTTCAATCAATATATAGTGCAGAGATTATTTGTTGATAATAAAATTTTATAAGTGACTATATGTTTTAGAAATTTAGTTTGGTTTTATATTGAGTAAATGCATATTGATTTTTTATCATAATAAACAAGTTTTTGAATATATTTCTAATATTTAAGATGTCAGACTAGGATCAACCAGGCTCAAGCAGAATTATGATAACAAAGGTTGGGGTTAGAATAAAAACAATATGAATTAGTAAAACTCAAATAGATAATTCCCAATGAGATGTTTCAGGGATAGGAGATTTGGCCCTAGGTATCCTAGTAGGGGTGTCAGGATGTCAATCCACTTTGATATTGTAGATCCTGAGTTTTGAAATGTATTAAATAATTTTTCCTTTAACCCTACAAACTATAGAGGATGTTATGGCTATAAATTTAGTGTTAGGTCTCATTATCACAGTAACTCCTTTCACCACTTGAAGAATAATCCACATTACTTTCCAGTTTAATCACCTATCCCAAAGAGAATCTAACATGTTAATGAGTCTCAATATATTAATGAATCCACTCAGTTAGATATTAAAGTAGCCCATGCCAAGAACTTTGTTAATCTTGCTCTACACTCTGTTTCTAATGAACCCTCGCCATCTTAGAGAGATCCTATTTTAGGATGTATAAAATTAAGTTGAAGGAACCTATTTCAGGTTGTAGGAAATGCACACTTGAAATTCATCCAACCACTTCAAAAAAATGGTCAGATAGTCAAAATGACACAGACACTTTAGTTGAAGTCAAAATTTTGAAGAAGATTAAGTTGGAGATTGATGATCATATAAGTGATATTGGGATTAAGTTGGTTCAGTTTCCAGAAATTGAGATGGAATATAATGAATGTGTGAATGAGTAAGGGAAGCCAATTATTAATATTTTATCAAATTTTGATGACTTTTAGATGTCAGTGGGATAAAATTTTATTTTCATGATGAATTTAATATTGACAAAATTTTGTACTTTCAGATTTGATACTTTGATTTCCATATTTTGATGTTTTGATGATGATGTTTTAAAAAGTAGAATAGACTTCAATTTTATGATATTCATTATGACATTAATATAAATAAGAATCTTATTAAACTTTAATTTATCTATTTATTCATTGATATATGTTATTATATTTTATTATTAATTGATTAAGGGTCTCCACCCATTAGAAAATGTTTGATCTATATTCAAATACTTGATCCATTAAAACTTTTAAGTCTTAATTAAACCTTAACTAATAACTGTTTATATTAATTGACTTTTAAAAAGTCAATTAGTTAAGTTAAACTAGTAACTAACTAAGTTTAGTTACAATTGTTTTTTTTAAAGCAGATTTAAAGTATAAAAAGAGATCAAGTATTCATTTGAAGAGGAACAACATAGGTATTGAGGACGTATATATTATGAAGTCAATCATTTATCTCTCTCTTTTATGCAACTTCTCTGAGATAGCATAACTTTTGCAGATAGACCCAAAGGTACCTTTTTATGACAGTTGAGTAATTACTTAGACAACACATGTATATCTAGTTTTATATTATCATTTAGAATAGATTATCTAAAGTTTGTCAAGTTTAACATCTTTTGATGATTGCTTCTAGCAGTCTTATATGCAAAATTCAAGTATTCAACTTAAATAATGATGAAAATTTCATTGATCTATTTAATTGTAAAAGTTATCTCTCAAGATATTTTGTAAAGAAAGATGTTAATTTTTTAAATAAAATCAATCTATTTTTCTAAGATGACTCTCTCAAGACTCGCATGTTTTGTCTATATTTTACTTTACATTAACTTTGATTTTAATTTAGTTTATTTTGATTTAGATTAATCTTTAATTATTCTAATTTCCTTTAATTTTACTATATTTACTTTGTTTTACTTTTACTTACTATTTATTTCTATTTACTTTAAGTTATTTTATTAGATTAAATCCATTTATTTCCTTCGAGTTAGACTTAATTATATTCTAGATTAGTTAGTTTGTAGATTTAGATTGTATTAATTTTATTAGACTTAGTTAAGTTAGATTAATTTATTTTGTTTAGTTTAATACTTTGTTTCTTTAATAGTTTGTTATCTCTTTCTTG
Organism: Torreya grandis; assembly: GCA_037957365.1. Lineage (NCBI taxonomy): Eukaryota > Viridiplantae > Streptophyta > Pinopsida > Cupressales > Taxaceae > Torreya > Torreya grandis. The sequence continues at coordinate 1,410,976 of JARHVA010001313.1, forward strand.
GCTTAGATATTGTCTTTCTTGTCTTCTTCAATTTGTTCTCTTTAGTTTGTTGGTTGATGTTAGTTTGTGTCTTTTATGTGGTGAGTTCTTCTTAGTTGTTTAATTTATTAAAGATTTGTTCATATTTGATTTATCTCAATTCTATTTTACTTATTTTTGGCTTATTATCTTGATGTCATTGGGAAGTTATCACAAAAAAAATAAGATATTAATTTTAAATAAATTATATTATTGAATCAAATTTTTATCTTTCAAGAGATTGTCTTATTCATAGACCTTCTCTATCAGATAAAATAGATTACACATTCAGATCGAAACTGATTCATTATTTGATAAGTAGATTTATGAAAATATAATGGAGTATGTTATATTTGATAGCTTATTTATTATTTTTTAAAATATTTAAAACACTCATTGTGTCTTTAAGATCATAATTAAATCTTTAGAACCTTACTATTAGAATTATAAAATTCTAACTTAACCTTCGCAATAGGTGAAAGGGTTGTGTTGACACTTGGATTTGCACCTTTGAGGAGATGTTCAATTCTCCTCATCTAAGCAAAAAAATGGAATCATCTCTTTTTCTTTGGGTGACAATTATGTTGAGATAAATTCCAGATTAGGGGTTAGCTCCCCTTGATGCACCTTGAAGCTCTTTCTAAACTAACTATGTATGAAAAGGGAGAAAGAAAACAAATAAGAAGATACGTGGTGATGCACCAATATTTGATATCCTCTCACTTGAGTGAAATCACTACTTAAAGACAAACAAAGTTTCTTCACATAAACTTATAACTCTCTGTGCATTGTCACATTAGTATTTCACATGTTATATTTGAGAAGGTATTTAACATTCAAGAGAGTAATAAATAATTCTTAGAAAAAATATAGTCTTAAACCACTTCTAAAATTAGTTACGCTTATGAAAGGATACTAATAAGGACATGTAACAATACTCTTTCTGCACATTGGTAGGCAATTGAGGATAACAGGTTAGAAAAAATAACCTTCACTAAACAAGAACAACAAAATTTGGACTAATACACAATAATGCAACATGTGAGTGGTAAATGACCTATATTATTTCTTCAAGAGTTATCAATACAAATCTAGCCAGAGTTTTAATATCACCAGGGGAGGCTCCGAAATGAGTAAAAAGAATACATATATATAGGTTTTTGGAAGAGTTCAAGCAAATGAAAATCTAAAAATGATTCAGACATGTGTTAACTTGAGAATATAAACAATTACATCACATTATTTAAGATGCTTCCTTTATGGTTACACTAGCGAAATAAAGATATTCTAAATTGTATTTTTCTATATATGGGTTCAGTTGTTGGAAATTTGTTTTTATGTTAGCTGCTCCTTGTTGGCTCATCGAGTTATAAAATTGTGTAACATTGAACTATAAAACTACCTATTTTTGCTTATTGTGCATTAGATGATCAGGATTCTATGATTTATCTCCTCTACATTTGTCTTTAGATTCTTATGCTTCTTTATTTAACTACAACGGTTAGTCCTTACAACTTAAAATTGACATTCTATGGGCTATCATCTTTTGGGTATTACTTTCAGACAATTTGTCTGTGACCACTTTTCTTGAAATAATTCATTCAGGCTATTTTGTTTCCTTCTTTTCTTTCAACTTTGTGCTTAGTCTTTCATGCCCTTTGGAATTATTGTAGAAATTTCATTCGGACTTTTTGTCCACAACTTATTTTGCTTGGTCTTTTCTTTGTTTCAGGCTTTTTACGAACTCCTTCCTTCGGGCAATTTATCCAAAGGAAATATTTGTTTCAAGATTCTTGAAGTGGACCTCTGGCTTTGGAATGATCCTTTCAGATTTTTTGTTTGGTCATTTTCTTGTGAATAATTTTATCATAAGAATTCATCCCTTCAATATTTTTGAAAGAGTTCATTCCTTTAGTCTTTTCACTTAGGGCACTTTTCGGATAATTTTCTCATTTATTTGGATAAATTATCTAGAGGAATTCCTTCACATTTTCTATTTAGATCCCTTTTGAAAAGAACTCTCTTCTTCATATTTTTTGTTTGGCTCTTTGAATTTATGCAAAAGATCCTGTCAGAAATCTTGAAGTGCCCTTTTAAAAGGAACATACCCTTTGGAAGAAATGTAAATGATCCCTTCAACTTGAAAGTGGCCTTCAGAAAAATGTAGGTATCCTTAAAAAAACTTGCAGCTGTCCTTCAAAATTTTGGAAATGGTCCACTTAGCCTCAAAGATACCCTTTAAAAAGATGAAACATAACCTTCAGACTTTTGAAAACGGTCCACTTTTCCTTTAGAAATTTGTGATTGTTCTTTCAAAAAATGAGAGAGACCACTTTGTCTTCGAGATATTTCTTTTGGATAAATTATCTGAAAGAATTTGTTACTTGGCCAGAAGAAAACTTGAAATAAATACACTTAAAAAAAAAAAGGCCTCAGAGAAAAAGTCTGAAATAATTTTTTAAAGGCTTAAGACACAAAACCTGAAAGAATTTCTCAAATGTTTGGTAAATACCAAAAAGAAATTTTTGAAAGAATTGGGCTTGCACATTTATTATGGGTTTGTATTAAACACTTTATACATACTAGATTTGACCAAACATATGGACTTAGGCAACTAAATTTTCAGATAGAGGGTGACCAAAAGCCAAAATTTGGTCAACAAATTGATTAGTTGATGGTACAATTTTCATCATCAATAAATTTGATGACTCCATTAGGGACCTTTCAAAAATATTATTTGTTTTAATTTGTGTTTTGTTCTTGATCATGGTACTTAGAGGACAACCTCCTATTATTCAACTTATAACTGATATTACTGATGATTAAGTTGATGTTAGTTTTATTCTAACTCATTATGCATGGCATAATCATCCTCATAATATTCAACATATTATTCAAGTTATAAATGAAGAAGAAGAAATTGTAGAATTTGAGATAAATCGATATTCTAATATTACTCATGAGACTCAATAAGATATTTTAAATACAAAAAGATGAATTCAGGAAGATAGAGCTAGAATTTTAGCAGTTAATCTTAGGACTCGAACTCATTTATTTTATGATTCTTTTGCTTTTGGTTATTTTGTTATGCCCTCTGAACCTATTTATATAAATCTATAAAATTAGTTAAATCAGGTTCAAAAAAATCAACCAATCCAAGTAGAAGAGACTAATGAAGTTTCTAATAGGAGGTCAAGTAGAAGTGAGGATAGAAGAGTTGATTCATGGACTACAAGATAATATAGATCAGAATGATCTCATTGAAGGTGAAGATGAAGCTAAAGTTGAAGAAAAACAACATATAGCTATAACACCATGAATTTTTATAAATCTAATTAATATTAGAAATCATCTTGATAAGTTACCTTCCCTTAAAGGATTAAATATATCAAAAAATTCTAAAGCTCCCATAGAATCTTGAAAAAATCATTTAGAAGCATTTAAGTTAGTTTGTGCTACTCTTGGTATAATAAATAAAAATATTTGTTTAAGTTTTTTTTGTTCTCAAATGATTGAAGGGAAAGCTTACCAAGTATTTATTAGTTTACCTATTACATTTATTAGCACATGAAAAAATATTGAAGAATTGCTACAGTTGTCTTTTGAAAAAATGAAAGAGTACTTTGACTTAGTTAATAATCTTATAAATTTTTCTCTTGATCCAGGTGAGACCATTTATCATTTCATTATTATATTCACTAAGTTGTGTTAAAATATTCCTCGTGATCTTAGACCTTCTAAGAAGTTATCTAGACTTTATTTTTGTAGTGCTTTACCCCTAAAATATAAATTGACCTTAGAAGATAGAGATATACAGAATATGATGAAACTTTAACATTTTGCATTGAATATAAAAATAAACTTAAATGTATTAGATTTAAACAAAGGTCTTCTACAGGTTTAAATACAGACAATTTAAAAAAAAAAAAAATCCAATTATAGTCTAGGAAATGAACTTGTAGTTGTTAAAATATAATTAAATGATAAATCTTCTTCATTTAATAGAAACAATACTGAAAGTAAAAAAAAAAAATATATTTATTATTATAATGTTTGTAAATTGAATCATGATCTAGATTCATGTGTTACTGTCCATAAGTGTAAAAAAAAATTTCAATGAAAAAATCTTATATCTAAAGATCTAACAGACAATATAAACATATGTACTCTTGATGATTTATCATAAAATGAAGGTTCTTATATTGTTAATACTAGAAATAAATATTATATCTCTTCTCAAAATAATAAAATAACTAACAATTCTTATTCTAATGATAAAGGTAAAATAGTTTAAAACAATGCTTCAAGTAGTTCAATTGATAATTTTTTGAAAAATATTCAATTATCAACTAGTTATAATGATAGTCAATATCAACATTATAAATTTTTTTTTTTTTTGATAAACTGATGCTAAAGATTATAATATAATTGATGATCTATCTACAATCAAAGTTGGATTCTCATTATTACAAGTAGATAGTATTCCAAAATAACTTGATAAAATTAATGAAGCTTTTAAAAATCTTAAAAATGATGTAAGCTTACAAGAAGAAAGAAGTAATGAACAATCAACTATTTTTGCTCAAAGTTATGATCTTTTTACAGACTATATACCCCTTTTTTATGTTATTGTTAAAATTACTAATAAGGTAATCCATAATTGTATCTTAGATATAGGTGCTTCAAAAAGTATAATGCGTAAATTTATTGTAGATCATTTAGGCATATCTTATGAAATTGATAATAGGAAACTCATTGGATTTAATTCTAAACAAACTAAAAATTGTGGTAAGTTTCGAGACATAGTTATTAATATTGCTTGAGATGAAAGAATTATATGCATGACTAACGTTCAAGTTTTAGATATTGTTAGTAATTACATTATGTTATTGGGAAGAGATCAGTAAAAAATAACTGGTGCTTTTGTTGAAAATGATATAACATGAGTTCCCGTTAGTAATGAGATTGCTTTCACTAAAAACTAAGATTGGTCTAATACACCTATAAATTCATCCACTTCTTCCACTATTACTTATGTTGAAAAATGAATTAGAACTTATGAGTTGTTGAATTTAGATGAACCCAAAAATTAGAATGAATAATGTTTTGATAAAAATATTTTTGATCACTTTATTTTGATGGAGATTATTTTTAAAAAGGTAATGTTGTGAAGATTTGCTTAATTTTTTTATTTGGTATTTTTTTTTGTTATGAATTCAAATTATCATTTGAAAACACTAATAATAATACAAAATTTGAAGCATTAAGCTTGGGTTTGAAAAAAGCCATTGAACTTAACATTAAATAGTTAAGTGTCTTTGGAGATTTTGAATTAGTTGTTAGACAAATTTGAAAAATTTATAAAACTAATCAAACTCATCTACATCATCACATGTAAAAAGTTTAGTTTTTATTTGAACATTTTGTAGCATTTAACATCACTTATATTCTTAAAAAATATAATATTAAAGCTGATAAACTTGTTGTTTTTGCATTTACCCCAACTCTAAGTGAAAATGAATCAATCACAAACTTATTTTATGTTGATTTTTTTTGACCTAAAATTCTTGATTTGAATCATAGTAGACTTATTTTTAATTGTGATAAACACATAGATTGTTTTATTAAAGGTAATTATTTTGATCATGATGACTATGCACTAAATTATGAAGATTATTTGTAATTAAGTACTAGTAAATTATCTATTAGTTTAGTAAGTTTAAAATATATGTTTACACTTAACGATCAACCCAAAAATTTTAAAACGAAAGAACCTTTCAGAAGAATCATAGGTGAAACTATTTCTATCAATTTAGGTATGAAAGAGGATCCTAAATATGTCTATTTAAGAATTAGAGTTGTTGTAAGTGAGAAGATGAAATTTATTAAACTATTTAAATAATTCATTGATGTATTTACCTTGTTATACAAAGATCTTAAAGATTATGATATTGATATTATTAAACATGACATACCTATAAAACTTGGTACTAAACCTGTAATAAAAAATATGAAGAATTAATCCTTTGTTAGAGGACACCATTAACAAAGAGCTAGACAAAATGATTGATGTTGGTGTCATTTTTTCTATAAAATATTCTGAATAGATAGCCAATATAGTGTTAGATAGTAATAAAATTGATGATATTAGATTGTGTATTGAGTTTAGAGATTTGAATAAAGATAGTGTTAAATATAATTTTCCTTTGACAATTATTCATTAGATTTTACAAGTTATAGAATAAAAAATGATGTCTTTATTAGATGAATTTTTTAGTTATAATTAGAGTTTTGTAAATCTTAAAGATAGACATAAAACTATTTTTACTACTCGTAGAGGGACTTTTGATTATAATAAAATGCCTTTTGAATTAATGAATGCATGATCTACTTTTCAAATATCTATGCATGTTGTTTTTTATGACTTGATTGACATTGTTATTCAGGTCTATCTATATGATCTCATCATTCATTTAAAAAGATTAAAAAAATATTTAAATCATCTTTATGAAGTTCTCACAAGATGTAAAAAGTATGACATTTCTTTAAATCCAAATAAATTAGTTTTTGACATTACCCAAGGTAAGTTATTCGAACATATTATTTCTAAAAATGACATTTCTATAGATCCTAAACGTATTAAAGCTATTAAAAAGTTACCTCCTCCTAAAGATTAATTTAGTTTAAGGTCTTTCTTTGGTAAAATAAAATTTGTTAAAAAATTCATATCAAAATTTACTGATAAGTCTAATCCATTGAAATTATTGCTTAAGAAAGATAAAATTTATATTTGGGATGAAGGTATTGATTCAACATTCAATAATATAAAGATGATATTGGAAGTGCTATAACACTTGCTAAACCAGATTTAAAGAAAGCATTCATTTTTTATGTTAATGTTACTGATAAAGTAATTGGAGCTGTTACCACTCAAGATTTTAAAAATAATGATGAAAAATTAATCGGTTATATGAGTCAAATTTTAAAAGAAGCTAAAACTAAGTACCCCCTTATTGAAAAATTTATTTTTTCATTAGTTTCTTCTTTGATTAAATTTTATTATTTTTTGATGGGAAACAAAATTTTTATGCAATCTAACACACCCATTTTATCTTATCTTTTAAAACAACCAACCATTCAAGGAAGGTTTATTAAATGGATATTACAAATTCAAAAATTTGATCTTGAATTCAAAACTTTTAAAATAATTAAAGGTAATGACTTGGTAAAATATTTAGCTGAAAATGCTTCTTCAGATATTAATATTTTGGTCTTATCAATTGATGATAATTTAAATACAAAGCCTCATTTAAATGCCATGAAATTTTTTAATTTTTCTACAAAATTCAAATTTGGTCTTGAAATAAATGAATGTGATTGTTTATTAGCTGAAGATGACTAGTATCATGCTTTGATATTTTATTTTTAAAATTAGGTCTCTTATAATAATTTTGATAAAAAATAAAGATGTTCTTTATAGTTAAAAGCTTTAAATTTTTATTTATTATAATTTATTTTATTTTATCAAAATAAAGATGGAGTTTTATTAAGATGCCTTACATATGATCAAACTCAAAATGTTCTTAGAGGCTATCATGAAAGAAATTGTGGTGGACAGTATGCTATAAAAATTAAGGCATATAAGATCTTAAGAGCAGGATATTATTGGCTTACTATTTTTAAAAATATTTATAAATTAATTTTTTCTTTTATGTCATGTCAATTATTTGTTGGTAGAGATAAGTTGCCTGTAATGCCTTTAAATCATGTTATTTTTTATAAACCATTTACAAAATGGGGCATTGACTTTATTTTAAATATACATCCTCCATCTGTGGATCATAAGTATATATTAACAGCAATGGATTATTTCACTAAGTGACCTGGGGCCATAACACTTAAAAGTTCTGTAATAGGTAAAGTGATCTCATTTTTAAAAAATCATATTTTCTCTAGATTTGAAGTTCATTATGGAATCATTTATAATAATAGACCTCAATTTGTTTCAAATGAATTTCTAGAATTTTTGAGTAAGTATTTAATTATATATAGTCATTCATCAAACTATTATCCTCAAGGGAATGGTCACGCTGAATCAACAAATAAAAATTTGATTTCAATCATGAAGAAATTAGTTTGTAAAAATAAAAAGAATTAGGATTTTAAAAGTTTTGAAGTTTTATGGGCCGATAAAACTATTGTCAAACTAACAACCAGTTATTCACCTTTTATGTTAGTATATGGATTTGAGGCCACCTTATCAATAGATCTTCATATTTCTTTAGTTAGAACTGCTTTACAATATATTTTTGAAGATACAAATTTGATTAAATAAATATTGCATGATCTAATAACTCTTGATGAATTTAAATCGATAACATTGAATAAATTAGAGAAGGCTAAACAAAAATTAAAAAAGTTTTTTGATAAGAAAGTTTTTAATAAAAATTTTAAAGCTGGTGATTTAGTTTTATATTGGGATAAAACTCACAAAGATCCTAATAAATATCATAAATTTGATTCATTATAGTTTGGTCCTTATAGAATTGCCACTGTACTTGAAAATAATATTTTTCATTTAAAAGATTTTGAAGGAAATTGGTTATGTTACTTAGTTAACAACCATCATTTAAAATTATTTTATGATTAACTCATTTTTAGATTATTTTTTTCTTTTTTTTCTTTTGGCTTTATGTTTCTTTCTTTTCCATCTTGTTATGTTGTTTTTTGTTTTAGTTTATTTGTTTGCTGTCTTTTATTGCTTCCTTTTACTTTCAAAAAAATCAACAAATATTTCAAAAAGATGAAGTTTCACATTATGGAGGAAGAATGTGAAGATGTTGCAATTCTACTGTAAGTATCAATTATTTTCAGATATTACTCTTTATCAATTCACTTTTTTTTATACATGAATAATATATGCTGAGTTGTAACTAGTTTTTGAAGTAATACTTGATTTTTAGATATTGTATTTAAGACATATATATTAATTATTGCATCCAGTGTGAACATCTCTACTATATCATTCTCTTTCTTTGTGTCATGCTAGACAAAAATCTCATCCCTTATTAAATTAATTATTAAAAGGGTTTGCGCATAACTACTTGAGAAATGATTTTTCTTGATCACACTCTCAAGATTATGTCTTATCAATAAGAAATTTGATTGCTACTCAATTTTATTATTTAAAATTGACTAGTAGAATCATTAGTGTTATGTCTATTTTTCACACCTTAATTTTTTAAAACTAATACTTTTCTGCCATATAGATGACTCAGTGATAAAGTTTAAAACTATGTCAGGGACCTAGTCAATTAGTAGTATATTTTCAATTACATAAATTGATGATGATTGGTTTATGATTTTATTCTTATATTTTAAGTGGTTTCAAAAAATGTAAATGGATGAATGAATAAAATATGCATATGTATTTATCACTATTGAATAGATGTAATCAGTCATTTTGATATTTATTTAATTTTTAATTGGGTTACAATATAGTATTTTTAATTGAAATGGTGACATCTTTATATGGTTTATCATGACAACATTTTGATATCTACATTGATCTTCAATTGAGTAGTTTATATATATTTTAGATCAATTTTTATATTGATAGCTTGATTAGATTATGATAATTTGATATTTTCAATCTATAATGACAGTATGTGACATGGTTTATTTGTATTTTTGATTGGTCACAATGGTTTTTGATTAGTTTAATTTTATTTGCAAGTATAAATATGGATTGTCATGTTGAATATGACATTATATGAGACATGGTATAAGTGGTTTGATATTATTTTTGAAAGCTTAAATTATTTTCTAAGGGGTTATACGTTTAATCCCGGGGATTTATTTTGATAAAGGTTCTAATCTAATGACATTTATTATAAAGTTTTGATATAGATCTATTAGGCCATGGCGATTTCGAGGGTATTTTGAATAGTTCTATTTTGAGGCATTAAAGCTTATGGGATAAATAATTTGTTGAAAGGTTACTTTGATTAACCTAGGCTATGTTCATTTTTGAAACATAAAGGTCTTATGTGGTTGACAAGTTGGTTGGTAAATTTGATTTGGCAGTCAATTTGGAAAGCCTCGTGATATGTTGGTTGGCAGGATAAGTTAATACAAAGCATGATTGATGCTTCAAGATCTTCGAAAGATTATTTAGAGGTTTAAGAATTTAATGATAAGGGCACATGCCTTGATAAACATATATTGGTTAAAAGTTTCAAGTATATTTGTTGTTGAATTTGGTGGCTTCACTAATTTGGTTGGTGGTATGCTAAATACTTGTTTTGGTTAAAATGAACCAATTTAAAGTGTGCATGTAAGCATGATAGTTAATTCACAAGCCTTTCATTAAAAATAGATATGTTTTCTTAGTTTTAGTCATTTCTTGAAGCTTTTTTGTAGAATCATTACTTTGTCGATTTGGATTTTGGAGTTGTAGACAGGATTTGTGAATGGAAAGGTTGCAAAGGAGTGCATACAGGGATGCCAATAACAAGCTTTATAAGTTTTGAAGAAGTTTATGAGTTGTTTCTAATGGTTTTTGATTGCATGGAAAGAGATATTATTTTTGGTTTGCATGCTTTGATAAAAGAACTACATGTATGGTTTGGAAGTTAGGAGAGCTTGTGGTTTTATGGTTACCATTTCTCGCATGAGATATCGACGAAAATGAGTTTTATTTTTGATAAATCCATTTATCTTGGGTTCATGAGTTACAAACATGGTTTTGGATTCAAGAATGGTATTTTAAGAATATAAGGCTTCTTTTGTTTGAATATGCATTTTTTTCTAACTTTTTGTGAGTAATATATATCTTAGTGGTGTTTTGAATAAGGTATTTATAGTTTCAAGAACTTGTTGAGACTTTGTTTTTTTGTAAAACGAGCTCTGTGGGTTTTATTTCATGAATTATTTGAATGGTTTGAATAATATATGGTTATGTTTGAGCATGTAAATATAAATTTTCAATTGTAGCTTTCTACATTTTCATGTGTTCATGGGGTTTGAAGGAAAATATTGCATGGTTATGTCATGAAAATTTAATGTGTTGATTTTTTTTGTCTGAGAAAATAATGAAAGCTATTACTGGACTTGCACATCTCAATTTTGGGTTTTGAATAGTTTTACTATATTGATATGATAGTGTTTTAAGCATTTTGAGGCCATAGGTTTGTGCACATTTTGGGTTTCATAACTAATGAATTATTATAAAGTTTAATGGATTCAAATTTTTTTGACTATAATGGAAGGTTGTAGTAATATTTTCATAGATAATTTTCTTTTGGCATAGAAGGTAGTTATGGTTTTGTTCAAAGTATTGGAAATAAAAGATTTTTTTTTCTTGAAAACTATAACAAGTTGCTTCTTAGTTTTGAAGATTTGATTTAGGAGGTATATTTTGAATATATAGATTTCTATTTTGAATTTTTGTTGGTTGAATATTATATAGTGATATTTTTTTTTGAAATGCATCAATTTATATTCTCAAGCCTTATTGCAAAATCATTTTAGAATTTGATATGAGATGATGATTCAGGGAGTAAGAAAATTTTAGTAGAATCTATTTGTGAGATATTATTAGGGTTTCATATTGAAGTTTTTAGAACAATATGATGTTTATATTTTAGAAGGTCATAAAATTGATTTTTTAGTTTGAATTATTGTAGTGAAAGATATGTTTTTATTCAACTTTTAGTTTGATGGTTTGGTTTCTTGGTTAACATGTGGAAAGATATGTGGTTTTTAGTTGGAAGATACTTTTCATGAATAGAACTATATGGAAATATTACTTTCAAATATGAGAATTAGCTCAGTTTATATTCACAGATAATTTTCATACAATGATAATAGGAAATCATGAAGACATGCCATAATATTTTTGAAATAAAATTATGATATTATAATTTTATTTTAAAATTTCAATTGATTTTTTAAAAGATATTTTGATGAAATCAAAATAAAATATTACAATGATTGTTGATACAATTGGAGCAATTCAATTTTGTTGTAGTCAATAGATAGTGTAGAGATTATTTGTTGATAATGGAATTTTATAAGTGACTGTGTTTTAAAAATTCAGTTTGGTTTCATATTGAGTAAATGCATGTTGATTTTTCAATCATAATAAATAAGCTTTTAGTTATATTTCAAATATTTATAATGTTGAACTGGGATCAATCATGATCAAGTAGAAGTAATGATAACAAATATTGGAGTTAGAATTCAGATAATAAAAATCAATAGAACCCGAATAAACAATTTTCAAGGAGAGATTTTAGGGCTAGAAAATTTAGCCCTAGCTATGCTAGTAGGGATACTAGAATTTAAATCTACTTCAATGACATAGATCCTAAGTTTTGAAATATATTGAACAATTTGTTCTTTAACATTATAAACCATAGAGGTAATAGATGATTTCATGGCCATAGATTTGATACTCAGTCTCATTATCATAATAGTTCCTCTCACCACTTGTAAAAGAATTCACATCACTTGCTAATTAAGTCACCTAACTTGAAGAGAATCCATCATGTTAATGAGCCTCAACATATTAATGAAGTGACTTAGTTAGACATTGAAGTAGCCCATGCCAATAACTTTGTTAATCTTGATCTATCTTCTATTTCTAATGAACCATCACCATCTCAGAAAGATCCTATTTTAGGATGCAGAAAATTAATTTTGAAGGAGCTTTTTTCAGGTTGCAGGAGACACACACTTATGCAACTATTTCAGACAAATGGTTAGATAGTTAGAATGACATAAACACTCCAATTGAGGTCAAAATTCTAAATAATATTAAGCTAAATATTGAAGATAGTACAAGTGCTACTGGGACTAAGATATTTTAGTTTTTATAAATTGAGATGAAATACAATGAATGTGTGAATGAGCAAGGGAAGTCAGTTTTTAAGATTTTATTAGATTTTGATGAATTTTGGATGTTAGTAAAATAGAAATTTTTACTTTTAGATTTGATACTTTGATTTTTATATTTTGATTTTTTGGTGATGATGTTTTGAAAAGTAGACCAAACTTCAATTTTATCACACACACACACACACACACACACACACACACACTTAAGTACAATTTAGAAAATATGCATTATGTTATTAATATAAATAATTTTTTTTATTAAACTTTGATTTATGTATTTATTCATTGATATATGTTATTCTATTTTATTATTAATTGATTAAGGGTCCCGATCCATTAGGAAATGCCCAGTCTACACACACACACAAGTAAAAATTTGAAAATATGCATTATGTTATTAATATAAATAATTTTTTTTATTAAACTTTGATTTATGTATTTATTCATTGATATATGTTATTCTATTTTATTATTAATTGATTAAGGGTCCCCATCTGTTAGGAAATGCCCAGTCTATATTCAAATACTTGATCCATTAAAAAATTCAAGTTTTAATTAAACCTTAACTAATAACCATTTATATTAATTGACTTTTAAAAAGTCAATTAGTTAAGTTAAACTAGCAACTAACTAAGATTAGTTAGAACTTATTTTTTCAACCAAATTTGAAGCATAAAATGAGATCAAGGATTCATTTGAAGAGGAGGAACACCATAGGTATTGAGAACTTATACATTGTGAAATCAATCATTTATCTCTCTCTCTTATATGTAACCTCTCTGAGATAGCATGACTTTTTCAAATAGATCTAATTGTATTTTTTTTTACGATTAAGTAATTGATTAGGAAACATAGGTATATCAAGTTTTATATTATCATTTATATTATCTAAATTTTGTCAAGTTTAACATCTTTTGATGATGCTCATTGTAGTCTTATGCATAGAATTCAAGTATTCAACCTGAATAATGATAAAAAAAACTTTGTTGTTTTTGACATTTTATTGATCTATTTGATTATAAAAATTATCTTTCAAGATATTTTGTAAATAAATATGTTAGTTTATCGAAAAAAATTAATCTATTTTGCTAAGATGACTCTCTCTATTGAGACTCACATATTTTATCTATATTGTAATTTACATTGACTTTGATTTTAATTTAGTTTAATATGATTTAGATTAATTTTTAATTAATCTAAATTTCTTTAGTTTTATTATATTTACTTTGTTTTACTTTTACTTATTGTTTATTTCTATTTACTTTAAGTTAGTTTATTAGATTAAATCCCTTTATTTTCTTAGAGTTAGACTTAATTAGATTCTAGATTAGTTAGTTTGTAGATTTAGTTTAGATTTAGATTGTTTTAGTGTTATTAGACTTAGTTAAGTAAGATTAATTTATTTTGTTTAGTTTAATACTTTGTATCTTTAATAGTTTGTTATTATTTCTTGGCTTAGTTATTGTCTTGCTTGTCTTCTCTAATTTGTTCTCTTTAATTTATTGAGTGGTGTTCATTTTTATCTCTCATGAGTTGAATTCCTATTAGATGTTTAATTTATTAAATATTTGTTCATCTTTGATTTATTTCAATTCTATTTTACTTGTAATTTTGGTTTATTATCGTAATGTCATTTGAAAGTTATTACAACAAAAAAAATATATTACTTTGAAATATATTATATTATTGAATCAAATTTCTTTTCTTCAAGAGATTGTCTTCTTCATAGACCTTCTCTATCAGATATGATAGAATACATTTTCAGATCTACACTGATTTATTATTTGATAAGTATATTTATGAAATTATAATAAAATATGTTATATTTGATAACTTATTCATTATTTTTTAGAATCTTTAAAAAACCTCTCATGTCTTTAGGATCATAATTGAACCTTTAAAAATTTACTATTAGACTGGTACAATTTCAAATTAACCTTTGTAATAGGTAAAAGGGTTAATTAGTTGATGGTATAATTTTAATCATCAATAGATCCATCTCATAACTTCTTCTCATGTGTCACTTTCTTCATGGGCTATATAACTACAAAGACTCCTCACTTTTTTTTCTTGATTTTTAGTTAGGAACCTGCAAGTTTATTTTAGTACTAACATACATGACAAGGAATTTAAAAGGGATTGACATGAGAGATGCTGAGAAGGAGTTTAAAACACTTGTCTTGCTTAGAAAACTATACCACTTCATTTATGACCCCTAAAATGACACTTAAGTGACATTAAATGACACAAAGACTAAAATGTGATCATAACCAAGACTAATAAGACATTAAATCACATCAAAATGACTATGAAACACCCTATTACATTATAATATATCTCTATATCAAGTTTTAGACTATAGGGGTTCACCAATTTTGACTTTTGGTTTAAATGGTCAATAATTCATTGACATGTAAACTTTGCACATTAGTTACTATGAATTTATTTCAAACTATCATAATAAATGCAAACATTTGTAACAATATAAGAAGTCAAAGAGGTAGCTAAATATGAAGTAACAATAGAACAAATAACATTGAAGATGCGTGCAACCAAGCACTAGAATAAAATGTTGCTCCATCCTTTAGCATGATAAAGAGCACCATTACCAAGACAACAAGTTACACCATCTTTGTCTCCTTCTCCACCTCCTTCACCATACTCTCCAACACATATGTAATCATTGGTAATGGGTGCATAAAAACATCAAGATCCATTAGAACAACACAAGACATATGACAAGACTACATAATAATAAGTGCAAGAAGCTATGAAGGCCAAGGTTGAAGCAGATAAGGCTCAGCTAGAAAAGACAAGGCCAAGTAAGAGCAAGCCAAAAATAAAGAGGAGGATAAAAATAAAAGAGAAAAATAAGAACAAGATGCACATGAGGCCCATAAATAGAAAGCAAAGGTAGAGCATGGAGCCAAGGAAGATGAGGAAAAGAGAAAGCAGGACCGACATAAGCAGGAGGAAAATTTGAAGAAAGTTGAGGTTGATGTAGAATATAAGGAAGTTGAAGAAAAGAAAGAATACTTACACAAGTAGGAAGAGCTACAATGCAAAGCTATCCATAATTAGGCAACCAATGACACAATTGAAAAAGTTTCCAAGGAATGAGCTAAGAAAGTTACAAAGGATTTCGTAGAGAAAACTACAAGGGAATAGGTAAATCAAGTTGCCAAAGATAAGGAAGATCAAGAGAAGAATAATAAATAATAGGAACATGTAAATGTTCAAGTAATTTCAGGGTAAAAAAAAAATCAACCAAGCCATATACAAATACAACAACCAACCAAGTCGATAAAGGGTATGACCATTAAGGTCCAACCACAACCATCAAGGATATTTTTAGGATCAAGGTCCAACCAAAAGAGAGTATAGGAAGAGTATAACAAACCATTACACCAAAAGCGTGGATTGCTAGTAAATCTACCCACTAGGATCTTAACACCCCACCATGCTTTTGATAATCTCATCTTTGAGATGGGTGTGTACCCCCACATGCACGCAGGAGCCTTAGGCAAACACTGCCATGTCGATGTATAACATGTAACTAACCATTACACCAAAAGCCCAGAGTGTTAGTGAATCTGCCCACCAGGATCCTAATAAAGAGGCATCATAGGATAAATATGAAACTACTAGGCATTAGATGATGTATTTCCAACTGTCTCTATTGTAATGAATAACATTCACCCTCCTTGAAAAACAAATCAAGCACTAGGCCAACCCATCAGTACCTGTTGTGACTCTTTTAACCTTATCAATGCCAAGCCAACATGTTACCCTAGATACTTTGTAGTTGACATGGGCCAAGTATATTGAAGGAGTTATTGTTTTCCAATCATCCATATCACATAAAACATATAATATGGAGTAGCAAAACACCCAATTGCATGATGATAAAATTGAGTTGCATGATAGACTAGCCAAAGCACATAGATTGATCGATGACACTTGTCCAACATTGGTTATGCAGGTCTTGGGAGATCAAGTGATGTTTGAAGAAAAATAATTCATGGCTTTGTTGACATAACTCACATAGGATTGGGTTACAACGCAAAGGTTTCACCAACTCAAATCCTAAGTTTAATAATTGTGTACAGAAACTAAAGTCATCTTCAATTTTATCAAAGAATACAAACAAGTTCTTGACACTATTATACATGAGGCCATCTAGCTCTCATGTAACATGCTTGACTAGAAAATCAGTTGTAGGATGTATGGAAGGATATCACACCCGATCTCTCCAAATATAACAAGTCTAAAGTAATTATGGAGAGCCAAACATTTAGATTAAAAGAAATAGATACCACCATACACTAATCTCTTGAGTTAATAGATAATATGATGACATAGATGCACACCTTAGAGATTGAAATGATGTGCAACACATTTGTAGGATTTTAGACATAGAGGTATGTGGAAAGAATGGAGCTAATAACATAGGGTGTCCAATAGAAGGTAGCTCAACACAAGCCTAGCATCAAATATGTATTAGAATAAAATATCCAAATAGTTAAAAAAAGTTATGACACCTTATGCATATTGTTTACCTTAGTGAGAGACATCTTGGCAAATTGGAGTTAGTATAAAAAAGACTTTAAAAAATATAGACAATTCAATCCAAGCCATTGTGGATTTACCACAATACATTCCACTTGCCCAGCTAGTACAAGCCCTACAAGTAAGGAAAGTATTGTAGACAGTGCAACAAGCTATTCTACCATAAACACCTTCAACACCAGATTCTACAAAAAACATTGTCATCAATAACTACCTTAATAGCTTCATATTCATCACACATTGATCTATCCCCAACATCACAATCCATCACTCCACCATTGCTAAGATCTTACATAATTGAAAATTTTGTTCATATTTTGAAGGGTGTAAATTTTTTTTTTGTTGGGGGGGGGGAGGTAATAAGCTTTGTGAGTGGGGATAGAAAGGTTGAAAACCTACAAAGAGTGGCCTCCTAGTTACACCAATCTATTGAAAGCCCACAAAGGGTAGTAAATTTATACATTGCATAGTTAAAAACATGAAAGGGTAGATAAGTAGTATGCAAGAGGTGCAAACCAACAAACAACACTTCGATTAATAACTAAGAGCATTGCTTCTTGACCAATCTCATAGCTTAGTGATAGGCAACTCCATTAGTTTTATTTTTTGGTTCACTCCTTGTGATTTTGTCTTGAGACAAAACACCTATTTAAGCTCGGTAAAGTTTTGATAGTAAAATATGAATCCCAAAATCATAGAAATATTGTATAAGTGACAAGTGTGAAACAATAATTATTTTGTATAAAATGTGGCTTTTGTTTGAATGTCAAAAATCTATAGAATATGAAGAGTCTCCTTCGATTTTAGAAGTGAACAGTCATGCAGGGGAAGTGAGAGAGCCTCCTCATAGCTCTGTAAAAACTCTATATTGTAAATTAAAAATAGTTATTCGAGATCTATGTTTTGAGAGAGCAATGATATAGATATCATATCATGGTTACCTTGAAAGCTTTATGCTTTATTCTGTACACATAAGTTTTCCCTTAGTTATTATTCCTTTGATTGTTCGAATATACATGTTTGATTTAATAAAGATATTTGATATGAAAAAGTAAAAAACTTTTAACCAAATGAACACTAAATAACAATGAAGTTAAACTGTGTTAATCCAAAGCTATTTCCAAACTTTTTAAAATTACATGGAACATGTAAATAATATTTACAAAATTTAAACATTTGTATGTTTAGATGAGAGTTTCCAAGAACCTATGCTAACAACATTACTTTTTATTTGGCTCCTCTAGAATTTATTCAAGGTGGTGGGGTGGCCCTTGATCCTCCTTTAGTTGAGCCTATTACTTGGAGTGCCCAACTTTCTAAGGATGATTTGACACCTCCTCAATCTGGGTCTATAACATGTGCCTACTTATTTACAATTTGTTCTAATGTTGTTTTAAGCTACCTTGGTTTCTTGCTATTGTGCATCAACCAACTTTTTGTATTGTTTTGATTTGGTTTCTTTTTTTGACATGTAGAGTGTGTTGTGAATATCTTTTGGCCACCTTATTACTATAACCATCTTGTATATCGATATTTTTTTATTAATATTAATGATACATTCCAAAAGTAATTTATTACTTTGGAATTAGAATATTAGCTAAGTCGAATTATACTGATATACGTTCTGTGGAGTGTAATGAAGTTATTCAATTTTAAGTTGGATCTTAAATTTGACATTCATTTGACTATCATATGTGAATTTCAATTTTAAATATGACGTCCATTTGACTATCACGTAGAAGTTTTTACTTTTCTTGGAAAAGTTAATAAAAAAATTGTAATATCTTGACCATATAATAAAATTTGAAAACTACTTTTTTAATAACTTAATACATTGATGTAACTAGATAGAGACCATTTATCACCAGTAAATGAGAAAATAGAAGAAAAAATAATACATTTAATAATCAATATAATATATAAACAATTTGAAATAAATTTTTAAAAACTAATATCTTTTAACATATTTTAAATAAATATATTTAAAATATCTATACTAATTTTACTCTTTTATACCTAACAAAACTTAATTTTATATATATAATTTTAATGTGAAACTATTTTTTCATAAATACATCTCACAATAGTAAACCATGGCTCTATAAAAAAATAAGCCTAAAAACTTATTATATATTAAAAAAATGCTGGAATTCTTTATTTACCCAAAGCACTCACTAAAAAGATTAACTGGTGTCAACACAATTGAGTATATATATTAAATTTAAGTGGCTATCTTGATAATGAAATGAATGGAATCTGATATTTCCTTAGTCTCAATAAGGATATTATGTGCTTTATCTTTGACAATTCTTAGTCGTTTTTATGCACTGCACATATTTAGAAAAAAATGAATGGAAAATCAAATAATTGTCCGTTTTTTTGTTTGCACGCTCAAGGCTTTGGATGTTTGAAAATTATTAGCCGTCAACTTTCAATACTTTGAAAATTCAATGAATGCAACTCACTCGGTCTGTATATTTTTTCTCATTTTCTTCTTACCTTTAAAGTATGCGTTTCATCTTTGAAAATTGAATTATGTGTTTCATCTTTGAAAACTTACAGTCAGCAAATATCGTTTTCTATGATTTTGAAAAATCAAACTCAATAATTATCCATTATTCTCCTCTCGTTTCTTTTTTCTGTGCACTTTCAAGAATTCAACTCACGGAGTTTGTAGCTCTTTCATATAATCCTAAATTTAGAACCAATTCCATGTAGAGGAAGTTTCATTGGGAACTTCAATTGTCTACTCTGAACATCTGATTAAGATGGCCAGCGGAATATTTTGTGTGTTGGCGTTGTTTGCATGGTTGCCACCTGCTACTACTCGAGATGCCACCACCAGGAAAGCAGTGCCCTTACCCTTTTCAAACAAGAGCTGGATGATCCATACGACCTGTTGGAATCATGGACTGGCTTAGACTGCTGGAAATGGAAGGGAATCGTCTGCCACCTGCACACTGGTCACGTGCTTCGTATGGATCTTTATGACCATTTTGAAGAGCTACTAAGTTTAAAGAATTCAAGCAGCCAAATTTTCCACGGTTTATTACAACTGAAGCATTTGGGGTATCTTGACCTTAGTGTGATTGACTTCTACCCTTTTCGCATCCCTTCAGAGCTTGGGATGCTCAAGAGATTGACGCATTTGAGCTTGGTAGATTGTGGGTTTACAGGCCCAATTCCAAGCGACATTGTCAACATGTCTAGCTTGAAATTTCTGGACATATCCGGCAATTTTGATTTTGATATGAGGTAGTTGGGCGCATGGATAACAAGTTTGAGAGGGTTGGAGTTTCTTGCACTGAGTGGTTCTCAAGATATTACAATGGGAGGTGATCATGTGGTACAGAATGTTGCGTCTCTCCCTTTACCGCAAGATTTCACTCGGCAGCCATTTCCCAACTGGATTTTAAATCTTACATCTTTGGTTTCCCGCTCTCTCAATAAGTGTCGTCTATAAGCTTCCATCCCTTCTGCTGTGTTAAGCCTTCCACACTTGTCCAACCTTTACATGTCCAGCAACCCCGAGTTTAAGGAAAATATCTCATACATTCTGCAGCATGCTTCCAGCCTCACCAACCTTCGTATTAGAGACTCAAATGTGGGAGGAGTGATTTCAAATTCTATTGGAAATATGTCTTCATTGACCCTCTTAGATCTCTCTAGTAACAATATTGAAGGCGTTCTTCCTCCTTCCATTGGAAATCTCTCATGACTTCAAGTGTTGGATCTTTCAGGGAACTCCCTAAGAGACAACATTCCATGGACTTTAGGTGGACTATCAAAGTTGTCAAGGCTTTTCCTATGGTCAAACCAATTAAACAGAAGCTTGCCATCTACTTTTGGTAACCTTTCATCCTTGGTTGTGCTTGATCTTGCCAATAATTCTTTGAGTGGCATATCCCACCTTCCTTTCAGAACCTCACCTCACTCGAATGTCTTTACTTAAATGACAATATATTCCATGGCACTTTATTACTTTCTCTACTACAAAATCTCTCAAAGATTGTTGCGTTGGATCTCTCCAACAATCTCTTGACTGTGAAAGTAGATGGGCATTGGATTCCAAAATTTCAGCTTGAAAGCTTGGGTTTGATGTCTTGTAATAAGGAAGGTGATTTCCCTACTTTCATTTCAATTCAATACACCATTCAAAGACTAGAATTGTCCAACAATTCACTTGGCAACAATATCCCAGATTGGCTATGAGAAAATATGTACTTATATTCCAGATTGTAGTTCCTAGACTTGTCTAAGAATCTATTTGATGGATTCATTCCAACAGAATTTGGAAAATATGGGCACAATCTTATATTTCTTTAATTGGCAAACAATAATCTCTGTGGTGACATTCCACATTATATTTGTGAAGGGCATATGTTGGAGGTTCTAGACCTATCAAATAACAAGCTTTCTGGTAGTATTCTTACAAGTTTTGAGAACTGCTTATCATTGAATGTGTTAAATTTAGAAAATAATCTTCTAGAAGGTGAGATAAGGAGCATGACTTGTCTTCAAACACTGAAATTGGGAGGTAATAAGTTGCAAGGCCCATTTCCGTCATCTCTTCAAAATTGCAGCTCTTTAGAGATTCTAGATTTGGGATATAATAGTATGCAAGGACATATCCCAAATTGGATAGGGAAGTTCCCCAACTTCTGAGTTTTAGTATTAATATCTAATCAATTTGAAGGTGAGATACCATTAAAGCTAGCAAAATTACAAAAGCTTCAAGTCTTGATTTTGTCAAACAATAATTTCACAGGGGCTATTTCAAGCAGTTTTGGAAACCTAACAATGATGACAAATCAATCCCAGAGTGCTGAAGTCCTTCAATATTCAAATTCAAACTCATCAGTATCTTATTTAGATAAAATAGTAATTATCAACAAAAGACAATTTCTAGAGTATGAAAGATCTTTGGCATTAGTTAGATGCCTCGATCTCTCAAGCAATAATTTCTTAGGTGATATTCTTGACCAGATTGGATTCCTTACGGGTTTGAAGGTTCTCAATTCGTCAAGAAATCATCTTACCAGAAAAATCCCAATATCTTTTGCAAAGCTTGTGCAATTGGGGTTGCTTGATATATCAAGGAACAATCTCTTTGGAGCTTTCCCAACTGAACTACAACTCCTAACATTCTTGGCTGTCCTAGATGTATCTTATAATAACCTTTTAGGAAGAATACCACAATGAGCTCAGATGTTAACATTTGGTGCAAGTTTGTTCTCAAATAATGGAGATCTCTGTGGGAGTCAAGTAAACATAAGTTGTTCCCCTTCTATTTCCACAAAGGGTAGTGTCACTAATTATGAAGAAGAAAGTGAAGAAGAAAGGGAAGAAAACATATGGTGGGGGTTGGGAATGGGATTGAGCTTTGGATTGGGGTTTGCAATTGTTATCAGAGTGTTATGTTTCAATAGAAAATGTAGATCTAAATGCTTCGAGGTCATGGATGATATCATTCTTATTATTGATCAAACAGTTAGAGAAAATATTTTTTAATAAAAGTATTTACCCCTACCCCTACCTTAGTCGCTGCCCCTGAAAAACAATTTACTCCCCTGGCCGTTCTCTATTGATGTTGTAATGTGATTCCATTTAAATTTTCTCATTATTTTCATAATCTAAATATCCTATTTAATGCTTTTGCATATAAAATGAAATAGATATTAAACACTAAATTCAAATATCAATTTTGAATTCTTCTATTGTTTTTATTAAAACTTAAAAGTGAATATTCTAACAAAGGAATATTTATCTTTATTAATGTTATGTTTATTTGATTGTAAATGGAAAAAACATGTATAATGGAAAAGAAACCATAAATTAATTTGTTTCAAAGTATTTATTTTATTACAATAATTAATTCTCTAATTAAAATTTCAAGTTTTTATATTAATTTTAATGTAATTAAATATTTAAATAATATTAAAAAATTAAGTCTCTTTGATTTCTAGTGAAGTTAAATATAATAATGATTTTATTGATTAAGTTATAACATTTCATATCTATATTGTATATTGTGGAACACTTATTAGACAATACTTTAGATGTTTTTTATTTAGAATACATTTCATTATTATATAATGTATAATTTTATAGCACAAATAAGTGAATAATTTTTTATCAAACATTACAATACATGTATAATAGACTAATATTGCCTAATAAATAAATAAAATAAAAATACAATATATTCACACTTGAGAGGGGTATAAATAACATATCTTTATGTACAATTTCATAGAAGACTTTTTCTGTAGAAATTTGAATCTAGAAATGTACAACTAGAGACAAAATTATTATCACTTTGAAATTTGGATATGATTAAATAAATTTACAATGACCATGTAGGGGTCGAGAGCATAAATTTTTAGTCTTGGCAATATGTTTGAAAAAATAATAACTTTTGGGTTTTGTTCCCTTGGTTCTTCTCTTCACATCCTTGCTCTCAGTTTCCATCATCGACTCTTGTCTACCTAAAATAGGTGAATCTTCAGCCTATGTTATTAAGGAAAATAGATAGAGGGCCTACATTACATTTTTTTATGGCTAATATTAACTAACTACTTTATGGGGCCTAGGAGGTACTCGAGGGAAAAAAAAAACTTAAAAAAATAAATGTGCTAATGTGAAATTGTATACTAAATGATAAATTCTTAAATATATAATCAAAATGTTATGATAGAAGAGTAAACAAGAGAATAATAGACATTGTTCTCAAATTTTAAGTTACAATATAATTTATGTAATAATTTTGTACAATGTTTTGAGATGTAGAATGTATTAGAAGACGTACAACCACTACAATAATTTAAATTCTATATTTTTTTGTTCAAAGAATGAAATAATACACTAATAAAAAACATGGAATGAACTATTACTAGAGTGGTAACTTCTCATTTCTTGACTATTCATATCCTCCGTTGAGTCATTATTTAGAAACTCATATGCACAATTTCACATAACAATATTGAATTTGTTATAATTGTGTGACATCAATGAAAATGAGTTAGGACTCTATGATATGACCACATGTGCTTGGAATGGCCCTAAAATTGATAGTGAAGGTGACACATTGTGTGGAGTATCTCCATTATACCAAAAGTCAACCAAAGTCTTATATCCTTCTAGATTTATCACCCCTCCTTGAAGATAAATGGTCCCCATTGCATGCATTTGAGGAAGAAGATCTTGAGAGTTGTTGGAAACTTGCACTTTTATAATCTATTTTCTAATGGGAAGGAACCATGTGTTTGGATGGATAGTGTCAACTAATTATGATCCAAGAACCAGGAGGTACTTGGGGGATAAACACATAAAATATTAAATGTGTTATGGAGGAAGTGTATATTAATGATAAATTACAAAATATATAATCAAAGTGTTAAGAGACAAGGATAAACAAGAGAAAAATAAACATTAGGATATAATCGTAAGTTACAAGAATATTTTAAGTAATAGTTTTGTACAATGTTTCGATAGGTCAAATGTGTTACAAGATGTATAACCATTACAATACTACCTCTTTTATCTTTATTTGTTCAATAAATGGAATAATACACTAATATACAAGCATAAAAAATGAAGGGATGATTGAACCATTTTTAGAATGGTAATTAATCACTTTGTGACTATCAAGATCCTCCATTTTATCATTTTATTGAAATGTAGCTACATAAATTTATATAAAAATGTTGAAACTATCGAAGTTGTGAAACATCAATGAAGATGAGTTAGGCCTATATGATAGCTTGGGATGGTCTTGAAGCTGATATTGAAGATGACACATGGTGCAGAGTACCATCGTTATGCCAGACGTCACTCAAAGTCTCAGATCCTTCTAAATTAATCAAACCCCATTGAATATAAATAGCCCCCATTGCATCCAGTTATAGAATAATATTTGGAAATTGTTTGGAACCTGCACTTTCATAAACCATTTTCCTTATGAAGGAACCCAAGATTTGGATGGATATTGTCAAATAAATAGAATCTAGGGCCCAAAAGATACTCAAGGGATAAACACACTTAATGGATTAAATGTGATATGGAGGAAGAGTATATTAAATGATAAAGTCTGGAATATATAATTAGAGTGTCATGAGACAAGGATAAATAAGAGAACAATATAAATTGTTATATGATTATAAGTTTCAAGATTATATTATGAAAAAGTTATATAAAATGTTCAAAGAGGCTGGATGTGTTGCAAGTTGTATAAACACTAAAATGGTAACTGCTCACTTCATGATTATTTAGATCCTACATTATGTCATTTTTTATAAATGTGACTGCATAATAATCCTGTCAAAGTTGTGAAACATCAAGGGAGAGGATTTATGACTCTATGATATGACCATGTGTGCTTTGGATGGTCCTGAAGCTAATAGTGAAAACACATGGAACATGTTATCACCATTATACCACAAATCACTAAAAATATTATATCCTCCTAGATTAATCACCCCTCCTTGAATAACAATGGTCTTACTATGAAATAAGAGTTCACATGAACCATTGAAATAAAGAATATATTTCGTATTTCTAAGATGAAGGTAAGAAAAAAACCATTGTTACCATTATTGGATTTCAACAAGGTATTCCAAGTTGATTGTGATGCTAGTGAGACAATGATAAGTGCAATCTTGGGTCAAGAAGGTGATCTCATTGCTTAATTTACTAGGAAGTTGAATAAAACTAAGAGGAATTATTCTATTTATGATCAAGGATTTTATGCTATGGAGCAAGCTCTCAAGAAATGGAGGCATTATTTTCTTCTGAAGGAATTCATTTTTTACACTAATCATCAAATGTTGAAACTCATTAAAAACCAATGTAAGTTGAACCAAAAGCATATGAAGTGGTTTAAATTTATTCAAATTTATTGATTTGATTTTAATCATATAAGTGGGAAGTCAAATAGTGTTGTGGATGAAGTATAGTGTGCCTTGTTTTGAATGCAATGAGAATATATGTTTTTAGGTTTGACTCAATGAAATATTTGTATGGGGAAGATTTGGATATTAGAGATTCTTAGGCATTTTTCAAGATCCCCCATGCAATGATTATAAATATATGGTTAAATTTATTTTTTTAGTTAGGATTTTTGTTCAAAGGAAACCAATTGTGTATACCTCAAGGATCAATGAGGGAAATTTGGTAAGAGAAAATAATAGTGAAGGATTAACCAGTCATTATGATGTGGATAAAAAATTGGCATAACCAAATAAGAGTTATTATTGGCCTAAGTTGAATTTGGATGTGAAGAATTTTGTGCAAGGATATAAAGTTTACCAACATTCAAAATGTAAAAAAAACAAAATTCAAATTTTTATCAACCATTTCTTATATCAAAAAGACCATGGAAATACATAAGTATGGATTGTATTCTTTAGTTTCCAAGAACATAAAAAGGTAATAAGTCTATAAAAAAAATTTCTGATAGATTTTTATAAGATGGTGTACTTAATTACATGTAAGAACATGAGTGATGCCAAAACATTGTAAACATGGTTTTCAAATAAGTTTCAAGTTTGCATAGAATACCCAAGATAATAGATTAAGATAGAGATACCAAATTTATTGGTCATTTCAGGAATGTTTTTAAAAACATTGGGCATAAGGTTGAGTTTCAATTCATATGATCATCGAAAAATGGATGAGAAAATAGAGGCAAAAAATATAAACCTTGAGAATAAATGATATTCTTGGTAGGGAATAATCCTAAAAAATGGGATATGATTTTTGAATAAGATGAATTTTGTGACAATTATTTAGTAAATAGAAACACAATGAAGAGTCATTTTAAAAATTTGTAAAATTTTAGCCCTAAACACATAATTGAATTAAGAGACACATTATGATAATAATAAGTGTTAAATTAGAGGAATATGCAATGCATATGCATGAAGTGCATCAACAGGCAAGAGATAAGTAAATAACTACAAATTATATGCTAATATTAAGATAATATAATATGGTGTCGAGAAGGTGACTTGATTATGGATCATTTGAGAAAATATAGGTTACCAAAAGGAAATTATAACAAGATCAAGTGAAAGAAGATTGGGCCATGTAAATTTTGATAAAGTTTAAAGTGAACATGTATGAGATAGAGCTACTAGGTGGGGTTGATATCTCACCTATATTCAATATAGATGATTTGTAGCCTTACCATGAGAGAAAAGGGAGTGATGATATTGTAAGTTAAGACGCTTTAATTTAATATTGTATATAATAGTTTCCTGAGAAGGCAAGGGAGTAAATATCTATGGTGATGGATTATAAAATTATCAAGAGAAAAAGAGGAAATGAGTATAAATAGTATTTGGTCAAGTAGGAGGACAAAGAAGTTAAAGATCCAAATTGTATGAGGGCATCCTATATTTTAAAGTATGAAAAACTAGTAGAAGAGCTCACTCAAGGTTCATAAGTTGGAGCTCATTGATTGAATTTTATTACCTAAGGTGTATGATGCAGGAGCATCTGAGTCAACAAGCAAGCTTGGGTCAATACGCAATCTTTCATCAACTAAAAATATAAGTTTGTGTTTATGAATGATTCTATGACTTGTTGACAATGTGGTGTGTGTTAAAGATGATCAAAACATGCCAATAAATATCTCCAAGACTCAAACACTTCATGAACATCAAATATAATAACTTACAATCATCTCTGAGAGGTCAAATTGAACCTTTTTGTGTATATGATGAAACCACCACTTAATGTAGGCATTGGTCTCAAAATCATTAGTTTGCATTGATAAATAGTTATAAAACCATTAGTTTTTAGTACCTGGGATTTTCAATCTCTATGAAATAAAATTTAAATTAACTTTAAAAAACATAAACTTGTCATGTGGGCCATTTTCCAAGAACACGGGAACTAGAAGAGTTAATACAAATTTCTGAAACAACCAAGGAAGATGCAAATTATTGATTTAGGAGTAGTTTAGTTGGAATAAGGATGAGAGTTAGACTTTGAGGAAAGAGTAGCTCTAGCTAGATAGATAGTCTTGTGTATGTTTAGAACAAAACCAGAGGGTATCAAGTCTAGCTGTAGGACTATACTATAGTGTGTATTTTCATCTTAATGTATATGTTTCATTAAGTAAGTTAAGAAGAAAATTAGTTATATTAAATGTTTGTAATATTATCATTAAATGAATAAAACTATGAGTTAAAGTTTACATTTGAGATTTTCATTTTTGAGAGAGTGAGACCATTAGAGTGTGTTCTGTCTAAGATGCAAGGAAAGGCTACCATAAATTTCACCCCATCTTACCTAAGGAAAAAATAGATATGATTGAACTACTAGATATATAATTATATTATTTTGCCTCTCATTTTGGTTCATAAGATAATTTTGACTTGGTTTCATGCATGGGGGCCTCATTTGGTTAAAAAAACATTGAAACACATGCAACTAGGACATTCATAACATTTGCCTTATTTTTGGAGTTTAGCAGTGCCGCAACCTTTTATAATTGGAACCCCCTTTTACACTACTATCCCTATTTTACCTATATACTAATAAAAAAATTATAAATAAATAAAATACCTATATGGTTGTGTGTGTTTTTTTCATCTTACCTAGGCAAAACCCCTGTGGTTTCATGTGTACCAAATATTGATATTATGATGTATTGCTTGGCATAAATTGAATACATAAAATGTGAGAAATCCCATATAATTTACACAAATGTTCAAAATTTTTACATGAATATCAATTCATAACATTTCATAAAGACATTTATCATCCACCACAACAACAAACTCAAGAAGAGGTCTTGCCTAAATAATTAATGAAGGAACGCTCAAGGATTAAACCTCAAGAAAGATAGAATGAGATTCAAGAACATAGGAATACACATACAAAGATGTGTCTGTCACAACCTATTACTAATACACAAATATAATAACCTAAAAAATATCCAATTAATCAAGATAAAATCCCCACAAGGGATCATGTTATTATGCAAGAAGGTATAATACATAATTATGATGATGACAATAATGATGATAATATGATAGCATTTTTAGATGTATGAGTACCTAGGTATGTTGATTTGAATTTTGATGATACATGTGATTCAACTTATAAATAATATGATGATGGATCACTTGATTATGATCATATCACATAACTATTATTTAAAAAAAAAAACTCTATTTCTTGTACATATTTTTATTTTCACTGTTGCTTCTCTTTTGATGAACTTATTTCCTTTTATTCTTGTTTTCTTCCATGATGTTTTATTTGGATTATGTCTCTTGTAAGTCCCTGCTTCTTTCTCATGTTTATTTTATGTTGCTTACCCACTAGGTCCTTCATTTATTTTGCATTGCAAATATTTCCTTCTACTTTTAGTATTGTCTTGTTCTTGTTTATGCTTCAAATTTTGCTATGATTTTAGTGCCACTTATTTTCATTATACATTTATTGATTTCAAAATGTTCGTATGCTTCTCTACATAATGTTGTAAGGGGGATTCATTACAAGTTGGGATGGCTTTGGAGACTTATTGGTGATAAGATTTGAAAATAAGAGTGAACATGCTTTCCTAATACATCAGTTGAATGTAATAAGGAAGGGTCCAAATGAATCCATAGGAGATTTCAATGAGAGATTTCAAAGAACATAGTATAGGCTACCACCAATCATGAGACCTCCTCCTAGCTTTGTGTTCCCATATACCTCAAAGGGATTGGTGTTGATGTTGCTATCATGTTGCAGTCAATGGGAGGATTCACTCTTCTAGATGTATATGAGCTAGCAATTGAGGTTGAGATTAGCTTGATTTAGGTTGGAAGACTCCCTCTAAGAGTTTACATGCCTTTATTGTCCCATAATTTGGTTGAAGCTCCAAGCATGTCAAAATTTCCCAATGCCAATGTGAATCCAATAGCCTTTCCCAAGAAGGTGGATAACATTTTGGATAAAGATGAATAAATTAGATCATTGAGAGCCCAGCTCAAGCAAGATCAATATCAGGCAAGTGATCCTCCTAATGTAAAATATTATCCTCAACAAGGATATAGAGCTCCATACCAATAAAATTATCAAGGGAGAGGAAAAAATCAACAAGGTTATAACAGACTACCCAATGCATATAATCCAAATTCTACTCCTCTCATAAAGGTTGTTGTTCCAATTCATGTAAATCTAGTGTAAGGAGAAGATCATGCAGACTAATGGGGTAAGCCTCAAGGTTAGTTTACACATAATGATGGAAAAACTAGCTATGTTTTGAATAAATAAGAATAAGATACTCCTTACATGATAGTAGAAGAAGAACATCCCAGGTAAAGGGATAGTCATGGAGGAGGTAGTAGCCCAAGTGTGAGGATGATGAATTTTCAAGTAAAAGATTATTTTGTGTTAACTCAAGTCATGTCAATTAAAACCAATATAAGGGCCAAGAAGAGAGAAATGGGAGAAGGCCAGGAGCCATGAATAGTTATAAGTGATGATTCTCTAAGGACACAAAGCCCCATTCAAATTTTTGCACCTTATACAGGGCATGTTCCTCAACAAAATCACAATGTAAATGTAGCTACAAAGATTGCAACACATTAGGCAAAAAATCCTTTATTAAAATAAAAAATGGAAGAGAAAGTGAATACTCCATATATAAATATTATGGACTCATTAAAGAGCACTAAGATAAACATATCCCTTTAGGCAGTTCTACATATACCTAGTCAAAAGGAGCTTTTTCAAGAGCAGTTATCAAGCATACAAGTGGCTCCTCAATCTTCAAAGCATTATAGTGTAGCTCCCAAAAATTTTCCAAATCATCTTTTAGAGCCTTCCACTAAAGTTGAAATTCCTCCACCCTTCTACCTCACACTCATTATGAGAGATAAGTTGGTCCATAATTATATTGTGGATAGTGAAGTAAGCATTATTGTTATGCCTAAAGTAGTGGTTGATAAGTTGGGTTTAAACTATGAGCCACATAGTAAAGGTGTGTTATATTGTAACTAGATGTAACTCCAACCAAGATAGTAAGATTGGTCAAAGGTCTAAAAGTGTTTTTACATGGCTACCCAAGTTTCCTTATCATGTAATATATTATGGTGGTGGACCTTCTAGCACACTTTGCTAAATGCTTGTTTAGGGACTTTACGGCCAAGATAGGAGGATACCTTTCCATTGATTGGTACTTTCTAGCTTTCAATAAAATGTATGGAAATAAGGTAACCATAAGGACTTAGCCCTTATCAAGGTTCCACATTGAGCCAAACTTGGAGACAATGACAAATCAACACTATCTAATTAGCAAAGAGGAAGAAATAGTCCTAAATAGTGAAACATCTTCTCCTCTTGAAGGTATATCTAACCTCTATCTTGACAAGTATAACACTAAAACACATGGTATTGATCCTTAAACTTTCATTAAGGAAACTAATTTGGGAGTTTAATACATGCATGAGGGTAACATCCCACTTCCTTCACTCACCAATGAATATCATGAGCTTGGTGGCATGTGGGAAATGTTCTTTGATGGTTTAAGGAGAAAAGTAGGTGTAGGATCTAGTGTCATATTTGTTACCCATCAAATAATCATTACTACTCTTCTTATAGGTTTCACTTTAGCTGCACTTGCAGCATGGTAGAATATGAAGGCTTAGTTCATTGCTTCCAATAGGCAAAGAAGAGAGGAATCAAGCTTTTGAAAGTCTATGGAGATAGTGAGTTGGTCATTCATCAAGTGAGAAATCAAGATACATCAAAGAACCCCTTGCTCAAGTCCCACAAGCATAGGATATGGGATCTACTTAAGGATTTTGATGCCTTCAACATCCAACCCATATCAAGAGACTTGAACAAGCACACTAATAGATTGGCTACAATAGGAGCACGTTTTGACTCAACTGCTAATGTTGAATAAGAGAAATATCAATCCCATATCAAGATCATTGTGAGACCTTACATTCTAGATAATGAAGTGTCATGGAAAGTGTTTGAAAGTGATGAACACCTTGCACACTTCTTGCAAAATGAGGTAGCTTCTCTTCAAGAAATCAAAAGAAGTTACATGATAATTATGAATAATAAATTATATAAATGAAGACAAGATACCCAAGGGGATGATTACCTTGGAGAGTGTCTTCAATGGGGATGATCAAAAGAAAAACCAAATAATGAGCATATCAACAAAAGAAGAGAACTATGAGAGAGTTCTAATTTTCAAGGATAACATTTTGAAGATTGGCAAGGCTTGTTTTCATCTATAAAAGCAAGATTTTATTGCATTATGTAAATATTTTCATGACATCTTTGCCTGGGAATAAAAGGACTTGAAAGGGTTTGACCCAAGTGTATCTTATCACACCATCAAATTGCAGCATGGAGCTAAACTGATAAGATAAAATCAAAGGCCTATCAACCCCAAGGTATAAAAATCATGAAGAAAGAGATAACCACATTAATTGAGTCTAGGATTATCTTTCCTATCAAAAACTTGACTTGGGTATCCCACCTTGTACCAGTTTGAAAGAAGAATGGAGATTTCAAACTTTGTGTGGATTTTCGTGATCTAAACAAGGTATCTCTCAAGGATCATTACCCTCTCCCTTCCATGGAACAAATTATGTAGGTTGTTTTAGGTTCTCAATGTATCTCACTTCTTGATGGTTATTCAGGGTATAATCAAATATTGGTAAATGAAGGGGATCAATTCAAGACAGCCTTCACCACCAAGTTGGGGACCTTTGCCTACAAGAAAATGTCATTTGGTTTATCCAATGATAGATCTACATTTCAAAGGGAAATGGACATGGATTTCGAAGGTTTGATCAATAAGTTTTGATTATTTATCTTGATGATATAAATATTTTTTCAAAGGATGTTGCTAATCATATGGGACATCTAAGCCAAGTGTTTGAGAAGTGTAGAGAGTATGGCATATATGTCAATCCAAGGAAGTGCATCTTCATTGTCCAAGAAGTTAAGGTTTTAGGTCATGTTATTTCAAAATAAGGATTATCTATTGAACCTAAAAGGATTGAAGCTATTCTAAGCTTGTCCTTGCCTCAATACAAGAAAGGGATGCAAAGTTTCTTTGGAAAAATAAACTTTGTAAGGAGGTTTATCCCTGATATTGAAATTGTGGTAAAGCATATCACAACCATTCTAAGAAAGAACCAAGTTTTTACTTGGAAAAATGAGGCTAAAGGCATCTTTGAGGCAATCAAGCAAGAAATTTCAACATCTCCCACTCTCTTAAATCCAAATTTTGATAAATATTTCATTCTTTATAGTTTTTCTAACCTTGACACAATCTCAGCTATGCTTATGTAAAATAATGATGAAGATGTTTAATAGCCAATTGCTTTATTTAGCCAAGGCTTAGAAGACTACAAAGTGAGATATTATTTTGTTGAGAAGCAAGATTTAACCATCATTAAAGTTTTAAAAAACTTCAATCATATAGTTTCCAACAATAGGATCCATGTCATGGTCTCCCATCCTAACACCAAGGAGTTTCTCTATAGTAGGGATCTCAATGAGAAGAGAGCTAGATGGATCACAAAGGTGATGGACTATGGCATTGACATCAAGGTAACCAGCCTAGTAAGAGGAAGAGGTATATGTGAGCACTTAGCATCTAACTTCCAAGACATAAAAGAACAAGCCTTAGTGAATCAAGTTTAAGACTAGCCATCCGATCAAATGTAAAATCAAAGTTGGACACAAGACATCATTAGTTTTCTTCAAAATGGTGAGTGTCCCAATGTTTTGAACAAATCTCAAGGAAGGTATTTTAGAATGCAAGCTATTCCTTATTGTCTCGTGGATAGAATTATCTTTATGAATTATGTGAGAAATGTGTTACTAAGATGCATTAACAATGACCAATTTGATATGCTACTAGAAAAGTTCCATAATGGTACAGATGGTGGTCACTTCTCTCTTAAAACATCAGCAAAAATAATGAGAGCTAATTACTATTGGCCTAGTCTTTTTAAGGATTATTATAATTAGGATAAGGTTTATCCTCAATGTGCTTTCTTTGTTATCAAACAAAATCTTGTTTCCCTTCCATTGAATCCTATCCAAGTGGACTAGCCTTTCATGCAATATAGCCTCAACTTCATTGGCATGATCAACCCTCTATCAAGTGATAGACACAAATGGATATTGACCACTACAAACTACTTCACAAGATGGGTAGAGGTTGTTTCTTTCAAGTAAGCAGATGAAAATTCCATCTTGGAGTTCTATGACAACATTATAAATAAGGCTTGGAGCTCCTCATGTCATCATCATAGATAATGTACTTGCTTTCATAAGTGCTGAAACTTTTGATTGGGTAGCAAAGAGTGGAGCTCATTTGAGTACCTCATCCAGCTTCTAACCTTAAGGTAATGGATTGGCTAAGTCTAACAATAGAAACCTCATTAAAATCATTAAGAGGACATTGGAAACCAATTAATGAGAATGGCATATCAAGATAAAGATAGACTTATGGGTAGATAAAATCACTCCCATGAAGTCAATCAATAATTCTCCCTTTGTACTTATCTATGGGAGAGAAGCTAGGTTATCCATATCATAAGTGTTACATACCTTGGAAATTGCACAATAGCTGAAATTAATATAAAACACCCCCATAGAGGTTATATTGATAGAATTAATGTAGGTGAAAGAGGTAAGAGATGATGCACAAAAATCTTTGGAACACCATCAAGTTCTCATGAAGAAAAAATTTGATAAAATGGAAAGGGTGAGACTATTCAAAGAAGGTGACTTGGTCTTGAAATGGGATGAAGATAGAGAAAAACTAGGTAAACATACAAAGTTTGATACTTTGTGGGGTGGTCCTTACATCATTAGAAAGTACAAGTAGAGAAAATACTTTTAGCTATCCAAAATAGATGGAGAAGAGCTACCTAATCTAGTGAATGGAATCCATTTGAAGCCTTGATTTTAAACCTTGCTAGCCATGTTTTGTATATACCTTGTTTTGGTGTGTTTCCTTTATTGTGTTTATTTTCCCTATGTTTCCATTTCTAGTGTTTTCTTTCCTTTTTTTGGCTATGCGTGTGTCTCTCCAGCTTGTGTGTTTGTCCATGGCTTATTCTTTCAAATCTTATTTTCCTTGCATGACTCCATGCCTAATGGAAGGACTTAGAAGACTACTCTTATGACATAATAGGCATGTCTCTCCTAGAAATCACCAAAATGTTGATTATTTTTTACATGACCAGTTTGTGTTTTCCTTTTGGATATTTTTTTTCTCCCATACTCATATTCTATGTTTGGTCTCTTGCTTTATTGTTTGTCTTTTCCCTTCAGTCTCTCCTAGTTTGGGCTCTTCTCCTTTATTCTTTGTTTTTCCCTTTGCCTTGTTTATCTTAGCCTATCAGGATTTGCTTTGCCCTAAAGTGTCCTCTAGAACCTTTTTGAAGGGCCTTTCTTTCCTTTTCCCCACAAAGTGTCCCTTCAAACTTTTTTGAAGGGCACTTTTCTATGTGACCCTTAAGAAAAGTTCTGAAGGGCACTTTTCTTCCCAAGTGTCCCTTTGGACTTTTTTCAAGGGCACTTTGTTGTCCAAGTGACCCTTCAAAAAAATTTCAAAGGGCAATTTTCAGCCCAAGTGTCCCTTTGGACTTTTCCAAAGGGCACTTTTTTGTCCAAGTGACCCTTTGGAAAAGTTTCAAAGGGCACTTTTCAGCCCAAGTGTACCTTCAAACTTTTTCAAAGGGCACTTTATTATCCAAGTGACTCTTCATAAAAGTTTTGAAGGGCACTTTTAAGCCCAAGTGTCCCATTATACATTTTTAAAGGCCACTTTGCATTTGGAAATGCCCTTCAGAAAAGTTTCAAAGGGCCTTTTCCTTTGGAAATGCCCTTCAATTTTTTTTGAAGGGACCATGTGCCTCCCCCAAGTGTCCTTCAAAACTTTTTTCAAAGGACACTTTCCCAAGTTTCCTTCAAGAAAAATTTTCAAAGGAACTAGCCATTGCTTTTCAATTAAAATTTCAAACAAAGTGTTCGAAGGAATTACTTTGAGAAAACTACCTAAAACAATAAGCTTGACCCAAATGGACACCATGATGTGCCACAAGATGTCAAATTTAGGATGGGAAACTAGTCATTGGGATTTAAATATGATGTTCCATAGGACATCAAATTTATGGTGGTCAAATAGATGTTGGGATTCAAAGATGACATGCTGTAGGATGTCAAATTCATGACTAAAGTCTTCAAGTAAGAAGTAAAGTCACTGGGGAAACCTGAATGACTACAATGAAAATCAGGTTTCCCATCATGGTTGACTTATGAATTTTATAAGTAAAGCCATTTAGAGAACCCAAAAGGGCAAAGATAGTGCAAATTAGGTTTTAAAAAGAGATTTGCTTATGAATTTTATAAGTAAATGCAATCAAAAAACCTAAAAGGGTAGAGATAGTTCAAATAGGGTTTTCAAAAGAGCTTTGCTTATGAATTTTATAAGTAAAAGTAATAAAAAAATGTGAAAGGGTAGAGATAGTGAAAATCAGGTTTCCTAACAAGCTTTGCTTATGAATTATATAAGTAAGAGAAATCAAATAACCTAAAAGAAGAAGTAAGAGTTAAAGTCACTTGGAAAACTTGAATGGGTCTACAATGCAAAACATGGGAGATTTTAGGAAGAATCTAAGGTTTGTAGAAAAAATCTGAGCCCTTTTTTATGGAGGGTCATCTCACCATTGATTTTTTAATGATTTTGGTCATTTCAAGAGGACAAATCAAAGAGAAGGACAAACTCCAACTGAATGAGAGAATAACTAGAATCAGTTTCACCAAGATGGTGACTGCAAATCATTTTAGAGGCTTCTATTTTGGCACCCAATATATCTCTATTCTCTCCCTCTTTTTCTATAAATATGACCCTTGGGATATTATTTTATCATCCATAGATAGTATGATAAAGCCTTGGTAGAATGTTTTTGCCATTTTCTTGCCTTTGAGCAAAGAAGTAGAAGTTTGTTTTCTTTCTAAGTTCTCAACATTTTCCTAGGTGTACAAGCGGCATAAAGTGACAAAAAGTGATGTTTTATCCTTATATTCTCTATCATTCATGCTTTAGAGAAAAGAATTGATCCAATAGGTCATGTAGAGTGCATTCTAGCTATATGAGATTTTGCACATGTGTAACCCTTTCCTGGACTATACAGGTTATCTTTTCTAGTTATTTACCTTATGTGATCTCATTAATTTTGTCTCTACATTGAAATACTTATGTTGGAATCTTCTAGTGATTAAATTATAGAAAATATTCTACTGTATTGTGCATAAGTATAGGGCATGCATGTGGATATTAATTATTGGTGTATCACCATTTTAGACTAGACTTTTCATTTATGTAAAGTTTTGACTCTTTTCACTCATACAAATTGGTTCAGTAGTTTTATTACATAAAAAGCTAATACAGGGAGATAGCCCTTTCAACCTAGAGGTTCATTTCCACTTATAGGAATACCCACAGGCTTGGAAATGTCCCAACATTTCCCATATCTAGAGGAGGCTTAAATAGCCCTCTTATAGGGTGACAGATTTGGAGACAACAAGAAGTAGCTAATGTACCCCTTAAGGAATTAAAACTAGACCTATTAGAATATGAATTACTATATATCTAGAAAATTAGGGACCTTGTCATGATGTGGCATCCATTGTATTTAGTTGTGTGTTTGTTACTAATTGTGAATTTCTCTTTGTTGTTTTGAGTTTCTAAAACAATGTATGTGTAGTTTCAAACTATTTATTGATAATATCAAAATTGAGTATGAAAGGCTTATATACTTTCAGGGCTTTAGTAATAAATCTTGTATGCTCTACTTATATGACCTTAAATTCTACTCCAAGTGCTTCAATATTAGTTACTCTATATTATTTATAATATATTAACTTTAGAATCTCATCATTAGTTTTGTAGACGGTTCCTTCAAATTACTCCTTAAATCTATCTATAGTTTCTCTAAGAAGTGTTTCAAAATTAGGTATGTTTACTAATTTCTCAATAGAGGTTATCACATCAATGACCTTCATATCTCTATGGATCTATAATGCCTCGTTTTCATGACTTGAAAATTTTCATATCAAAACTTTCATCTATGTGTCCTAATTAAAGGAACCATCCCATTTAGAAGTTATAAAACTTAAATCCCATGCGTTATCTTGGATAGACATTAGGTTCAAATTATTGAATGCACTATTTATTTCATATTGAACCAATAAATTAGGCCTCTTTTCAAAATCTTCTTATTCATGTCAAATTTTTAGCACCTTCACCCTCTCAAGCTGAATTTCACCCCTAGAGACTCAAATATTTTTTAGAATGTTATACATCTTTGTGGCTTCACTCTAGACACTATCTAAAATGTCCTAATGGTCATGAATGATCTATTTATACATTAACATATGTTTTCCTTCATCCTTATTCCTATAATTCTCCTTTATATCTTCCCCAATTCTATCCACAAAAAATAAAAAATCCTCTCTATATATTTTAAGGTCATTGAAATTTTTATTGGGATTTTTAACCAAGGGAAACAAGTTTTCTATTTTTTAGAAATCTATCTCCTCCCTTGTACTTATGTTCATTGCTTTCCTCCTTATCACCCTTTAAATTGTGCCACTTTATTTATCAAATTAGGTATAGTCTATGGGAAGCTTGGTGAGGACCAAGTTTTGTATATCATCTCTTTAGCATTGTATCTCTTTAAGCCATTGGGGTAACATAAGTTCCCCTTCTTATTTATGTCAAATTGTGTATTCAGAGGTAGAGGGTGGATTAAATATTAGAGGTGCAGTTATTACTTGAAGTTTTAATTAATAAATTATTTTAATAAATAATTTTAGGGGTAGTCGAATAATAATTTTCCTTATTAAGCTTTTCCTCTAAGGGGTGATATCTACCACAAATTTTATTAGGCCCAATGTTTTTACAACTATCATTGTGGCTTATTGTATGGGTGCATATTGTGAAAATTGTATTTCTAATTGAGTTGGATATTATGGGAGGAATGGTGGCCCTTGTGGATCATAAATAGAAATTAAACCCAAATTTTCAATATAGACTCTCTTCTTTGTATTCATTATTTGGGTTGGTGTTGAAAGAATAGAAGAATCAATGGAACTATAAAATGGTATCTTGAATATTTACACATTTAATTGAAGAAAAAATTTCTAAAAAATACCTTATTGATATCTTGTATCACTTCCTCAATAAGGATGTATTGGTCTAGTGATCCAACTAGAGTTTTTTCTTCATTCAAGCTTCCGAAGATCATTGATTTGGCCTTTTTTAGTTGTGCTTCCTCTTCTTTTTCATCTTGGTCTCTTTTCTCACTTAATTTTTTCTCAAATACATTTATTTTTTCTACATTTCCTTCCCTCCTTATCCATAGGATAATCCATTAGTGATGTTACATGTCCATGTTCTGCATCCTCTACTTCCACATCAATGGATCCTCTTGGAGTAACAAGACATAGTGATAGCCTTTCCTCTAGTTGTTGGAATTTGAAGGAGGTTGTAATGAATCTATATTTACTTTGGTAAGTGAATATGGTGGTATAAGAGGTGAAAAAGATGATGATACTAATGAAGGAACCATGCTATTAGAGATTACCTATGTAGTTGATGGTGAATGAATGGGAAGTGGAAAAATAATAATGGTGACATGAATGGACTAAGAGGGGATTGGTATGGTAGGGAATATTTGATGAGATATCCTCTCATTGGTGGTTATGGATGGATATGGATTTATTTGAGGTTCTTTGGGGGAAGGAGGATTATATGGAAGAAGAGATGATAAGGAACCTTGGATAAACTAAAAGAGACTTATCTATGTAACAATAGTAATTAGAGGGAAAGGTGCCCAAGAGAATATGCTTATTTTTATATCCTAAGGACATAAATTCCTCTCAATTTTAGTGTATATGTTCATGGTATTATAAAATAAATGGGTTGAAGATATATGAGGATGAGTAAGACCTTTGATAATCTCCTTTTTAATGTAGAGGTTTTCCTCCATTTGACCACTACACTCTCCCTCTAATAAATTGGTATCTTCTTATATGAGAGAGGAGGATGGTCTTGTTATAATGGATATTATGGTTTTGAATGAGGCCACTAGTGACTCCAAGACTTATATAATTATTTAACCATTTCTAGTTCTCACTTTTTGGTGATCTCTAGGTCATATTAGATAGTCTAGGCAATAATCATTAACATCTAAGTATCTCTCGTCTAAGTTCATACTTCAGAATATTTTGAAGCATTCATAAAGATAACATCATGTTCATATTTTTGGTATCCATATCTAATGGTCACCAAATTTTCTTCCTTGAGGAGCTGAGGATAGTTTCTACCTTTTCATTTGGGGTCCTATATTATTTATTGGGCAATTTTAAAATTTTAATGGGATTTGACCTTCCCTACCTGATTTAAGTGTTCCCTCACTATAAATTAAAATAATACATGTTTGGGAGTATTGTATTAATAATACTAATGTTTTTTTCTAAAATCCTCATCTATATTGTTATATAACTTGTGAGAAAGCTTTTGCTAATCTCCTTTTTCCAAGTTTTCCCTCAATTCTAATGATGGTATAATTTGGGTAGTAACAATAATATCCCATTTTAGAGATACTCATCATAAAATTATTAAATATAATAAGAATATGAGTGCCATAAATATCTTGGTAGACTTGAGGGTAAATATCATCACAAATTTTGGTAATTTCATTTCTAAATATATAAATAAATAGGAAAGAATAGTCCTCACAAATTTTGTTATCCAAGTATTATTAAAAGGCTACCAAAGTTCTCCATGAGCTATATAGACCATCCCAGTAACTTTATCCAATAGATATGACATCATGTACAAATTTTCATCAACCAAATTTTGTTCATGTTAGAACATTTGTTCCTTTAATTTGACACTAATAATCTCCCTTAAGACCACAATCTTATCAAAAGTCAAGAGAGTGTCCAATAATGGAACCCATTCTTTGTGCATATATGTGATGTTATAAAATCAATAAAATTTGTTTAGAAGGGCCATGACTACTCCACTATTAAGCCTAAATTTCATTATGTTTATGGAGGAAATTCATCCCTTGGGATTCAACCTCTAACCCTTCACTAACCATTATTTCAATTTTCCCTCCACAGTGTTGTGACCATGTTGTACATTAACCAAGACTTTATTATAGGTAACCTCAGGTAATATAATTATAAGGAACCTCTCAAAATCCCATCCTAAATAATATCTTACTACATTCTTTCCTTTTCTAAGGTGCAATCAATATGTAGAGCAAGTGTCATTAAGGAACACATCATGAAGCAAATTAATGCAAGGCATTACCTCTAGTTTCAAAACCATGTTATGGATCCCCCATGGTATTTATTGGTATCAAGTAATAATTTTATTTATTATCCTCTAGAGATATACAATCCTATGAGGAATACAATTCTATATAATACATTACATTCTAGATGGCTGAATAGTAGGGAAACTTGATGTCATAGCCACTTTTGTTGAATATAGTGTATGTATATTTAGTGCTATCAATAATGGAATATGTATAAGTTCCATAGGCATGTTATGGTCTTGGATAATCCCTTTTATTAAT
The DNA here is from genome assembly GCA_037957365.1 of Torreya grandis. NCBI lineage: Eukaryota > Viridiplantae > Streptophyta > Pinopsida > Cupressales > Taxaceae > Torreya > Torreya grandis. The sequence continues at coordinate 1,453,107 of JARHVA010001313.1, forward strand.
TTTTAACTAATTATTTCCTTTAAAAATTATCTAAACACTCTTATAAATTCACTAAAAAACTAGGGCTTTTGGTTTCTTGAGAACTCAGAATTGTAATGTTTGATTTGTGGATTAATGTTGAAGTAACTTCTATTTAATTCTATTTCACATATTTTTCCAAAACCTACACCTTTAATTCATAATTCATGTTGAATTAATGTTAGTAACATATTTTGATTTTATTTTCATTTGGATTTAAATTTTCCAATCAGCTTTGGTTGGTGTTTGTTTTCCAAATGGCAATTTTTCACCAATTCATATGTGTCTAGTCATCATTTTAAGATGGGTGTCTATCTATTTATTACCATTTTTTTATATATTTAAATTATTTGTGTAATTTATCCATGTATCTCTTTTATCATGATACTTTTCTATTTCTTGTTCATACGAGGTCTTCAGAATTATCATGTTTTTTTATATGACTTAGGGATACAAGTTAATGAGTTTGAGCCATGTGGAGTGATGTGAGGGTTATACATACTCAAAGACTCAAAGAGTATACTATTTTAACATTGAACTATGTATATCCTTTAGGAGGGTTCTAGGTGACCTAGATGTCAGTGCATGGTTTGAATCTTAGAGTTATGGAGACTTGGAGGCTCAAGACCACATGTCCATTAACTTTATACTTCCCCTATAATGATATGAGTTTATATAATTTTTCGAATTTTTAAGACCTCAGATCTTGGAGACTTGAGGTGCTTAGGTTAGCCACAGGGCCATTAATATTTTATTTGACCTTCTAGATTCTATTTTTAGGGGAGGTTACCACATGACATGATCTCTAGCCCCTGGTAACTTGGATGAATTAGAATTTTATATGAAGGGAGATTTATCATGGTTAAATGTGGTTTTGCCTTGTGTATGGCCTGTAGTAACTTGAATGTTGCTATGATACAATTTTTTTGTTAAATTATGGCACATTATGAATAATGTGATAGTTCCATATATCAAGACCTTAGACCTTGAAAGATTTGGAACACATAAATTTTTTAGAAGGATGAAAGGCTCCAATTAACATGATCTAACCATTTGTCTCAGTCTTGGATCTCTAACAACTTCATGGAACATAATGAAGGTAGGGACTAGACTTAGATAATTTTTAAGTATTTTTGAATAGTCCTATGAATATGTGAAAACAATAAAGACATTAGGTCATTATTCATTATATCTATTATTCAATCAAAATCATAAAGTAAATTTATAAGAAAAATTATAAAATTCCAATGTTTAAAATAAAAAATAATTAATACCCAAGCTTTGATTTTCATAATTTTTGAATTCTATAGCTTTAGATTTTGAGGAAAACCTTAGTATTATACATATAAAAATCAATATCATGGATTTAAAAGGTTTATAGGACCTTAAATAATAATATTCAAACAATAGTGGGTCCCCATTTGAATTTTAAAAAAAAAGGGTTTGTGTGTTAGGGAACAACAAATGGTAACTCTGTGGGGAAATACTCTTGAGTATTTGAGAACCCATAATTTGGGTAGTGTATCATCGTATAATTTAATTTCTAAGATGAAATAAATTAGTAAACTAGTCCTTATAAAAATTTTCTCCTTCCCCATGTCACATACTATACATTTTAATTCCTAGAATTTATGTGTTATTTTGTGAAAAAAATTTCCCTTGTTATGAGAGTTTTAGCAAAGTCATCGATAAACACTATAGTTTTCATTTTCACTTCAAATTTTGTAACCAAATACTAAGAGAAGCCTATCATTGCTCTATTTCTATCGAAGCATCGATATCCCTGATGGAGATAGCTTTGATCCCACTCTATGCCTTGATTTATTGTCATTCAGTCATCTATAGTCCTAGTAGATATTAATTGAATCACCCATATTATATAAGTATACATAATGACTTTTTTATATATAAAATATATAAAAGGGTTAGAAATCACCATTGGATAGGTGTATTTATAGTAAAACTTATTTTAATTAATACATCCTTATAAGTGTGTATCCATATAAATATTTATTATATCTCATCTACATTTTTATATGCCATAGTGTAATTTATCTTTATAAATGGAAAGTCTTTCTAAAATTTTCATGAGTATATCAGATTAAACCCCAAAGGTTTAAAAAAATCACTTGCTCCAAATAGAACTTAGTTTAGTTATAACACATACCTTAATCCTAGAAACTCAAACACTACTAGAAAATTTTTGGTGAATACCAATTGTGCTTCTTTTTATATTGTCCCTCTTTTGGTAAATAATTTATAATGACAACATAGTGAATTATTTGGTTTGTTCTAAAATTTTAATAAAAATAATCTATAAATCATAATAGCTAATCTAAAAAAAATATAGAAATAATAAAACACTAATCTAAGAAGATAGGAAAGGTTATCTTAGAAAGTAGGAAATATATTCTAGAAAGTAATAAATCTAACCTACTCTTATGTCTACATCTTCACTTAGAGTTATTCATAAGCATTTATAGTTAGATCAACCATGAAATAATGTTTTAATAACTTTATATCAACTAAAAAAATAAGGTCATTACCTTAGAGGTTTATCCAAATATTAGGATCTTTAGATGAAAGATAATTTAAGAAATAATAATAACAAAATTTTAATGATGTTATCTCTAAGAAGAGATGTTTTATTGATCAAATTTTTAGATCCAAACATATGCCTATATCTAAGAAGAGATGTTTATTTTATTTTTGGGTTACATATTCATTTTTACACATTTTAAAGGTAGGAGGAGAATGTGGAAGGTCACCAATCTCAAGGGAGATTAAGTGGTTCAATTTCCATGATTCACAATAATACAAAATTTGAGGAATTACTATTTTTAGAAACTTACTATTTTTAGACTACACTACTAAAATTGAAATTTTGGGAACTTTTATTTGATTATATAGAGTTAAAACCCATTTATAATATCTCAATTTAATCTCATATTATTCCCCTCATTCTTATCTTTCCAACAGTTCAAACAGGGAGTCAAATGGAGCTATGGTACAAACATTATGGATCATAAAATTTATACCACCAATTAGGGTGGAACTGTCACTTGAATTATCAGCTAAAATATTTTTCAGATCATTCATCCCTTGTTGATAATAAATAGTCCCCATTACATAAATATTTGTCATCAAGTATGGTAGTTGTGTTTTGATTTTATTCTTGATGCATACTTAGAATGGACTGTGCTTTGTGGAGTTGTGTTGGGCCTAATTACTCACCATTTATATTTAACCATTAGTATATGGATGGAATGCCATGAAATTCCTTATCTTGGTACCTATTTTTTTCTACTTTTGTGTTGTTTATGTATCCATGGCTGCAACATCGACCCTTTTATATTTTTGTGGCTTCACCACGATGAAAATGAATTTCTTGGCAATAATCAGGGAGACAAATGTAGAAGGTGGTACCTCTGGTACCCTATAACACCATGTTCCAAGAGTGAGGGTGATCCTTTTTTTTTTTAATTCATAGATGCCATGTCGATCACACATGAATGGATGACCATGGAGTACATTGTAAATATCTAGATTGACCACATCACACAAGACCTCATCTTAGAAAGGTTTTATTGCATATGAGAGAAGACATTAGTGGGTGACATGGAGGTTTATCCTTGGACTCAACTATCCAATACTATATGGATTTAGGTGAGGCTTCATAAATATATTTGGGCTTTTAACAACATTAAGATAGATTAAATTCTTTTGACTCCCACTATCCAAAATGAAATGTAAAGGCTTACCTTTCACCCATAACATAGAGTGAAACAACCTTTCCTTGTCATCTAGCCTCTCCTCATGGGTCTATGATGAAGTAATGATGGAATTAAGCTCAACATATATAATCTCTTATTCATCCTCTTCAACTATAGGGTGTGTATGAGGAAGAGAAGTAGATGTAGAGGATTGTGACTCAAAAAGTAGGGACTTGATGGCTCAAAATTATTCTTTAGAGTGAGTTATAGATTTGTGGTAATCACACCATTTCCTATTTTTCCCTTCCTTTTACTTTCAATTTTGGCCTTATGTTTGACCTTATTTATCACTTTTCCATTTTGAAGGTTGACTCTCTGTATTCGTTCTTCCATGCTTCTGTATAATCTTCACCATGAACTTATACACCTCATCGATGGTTTCCAAATTTAATATTTCCATCTCCACCCATATATACCATTGTATTTCACCACAATATTTGAGAACATTATGTTTCTCACTTTCTTAGATGCCAAATCTCACAAATAGAGAATGAAAAATGTCAATATAATCTTGAACAAACTATTCCTTACCTTGGTGAAGTTATTACCACTCTATATATAGATTATCATATGATCCAGTGGGGAAGTATTCTTCCTTTATAGCTTCTATGAAATAATCCTAGGTAGGTTCCACCTCAATGCCAATATCATCCATATTGAATCTCTTCTTGTAGACTTTCTATGAATTTTTGATAGGTAACGATGCTTTGAAAAGAGCAAAAGTGATCTTCTCTTTATCAATGAATTTATTTATATAAAAATAGGAAGACAATTGATCCAACCAATTTTATACTACATCAATCATGATTTCTCCTTCATATATATGAATATCAAAATTCACCTAAACCTTGAAGGGTGTTGGGATACTAAAAGGACATGGGGTTGTAGATGAAAAGCCAGAGTTTCCCATCGATATTTTTTGGAGAATTTGGGAAAACTATTGTAGAATCTAAGCTTGTTACTATTGAAGGGCTTCATTCACCATTTACTTGAAATGGTTGGATGTCTTGGTGTTGTCTTCCATTTGAGGTTGTTTGGAGTGAACATGTGGATAGTCTACTGGATCTTGTATTTTCCACCCAAGCTTCTTGTAGTCTGACCTCATCCTCAGGATCATACACTCTTAATACAAACCACTTTGATACCAATGATCCAAAAATTAAGATCTTTTGATGAAATATAATTCGAGAATCAAGAATAATGCAATTGTAATAATGTTATCTTTGAGAAGAGATGGTTTATTAATCAAATTTACAGATCCAAACATATGCCTATCTGAGAAGAGATGTCTAATTTCCTTTTCAAGGTACATATTCATTATACACATTTATAAAGTAGGAGGAGGATTTTTAAGGTCACCAATCTCAAGGGAGATTAAGTGGTTCAACTTCAATGATTCACAATGATACAAAATTTGAGGAATTCCTATTTTTAGAAACTTACTATTTTTAGATTGCACTACTAAAATTGAAATTTTGGGCATTTCCATTTGGTTTTCAAGGGTAAAAACCCACTAATAAAATTTCAGTCCCCTCTTTTTATCTTTTCAATGGTTCAAACGAGGAGTCAAATAGAGCTATGGTGCAAAAGTTATGGCTCCCAAAAGTTTGACCACCAATTGAGATAGAATCGTTGCTTGAATTATCACCTGAAATGTTGCTCGGATCAGAGGTGCTTCAAGCAGAAGGTATTATTACCTAGAATTTTAGATATTTTATATAATCTAATACATAAATGAGTGAGTTTATCATATTTTCCTTTCTTCTCATGTGATTTATCCCATAAATGGACTAGGTCTAACATCTCAAAATATTTAATTTTGGATATTTTTTCAAACCATATTTTGAAAATGCTTTGATGTTTGTTGAATTTATGGCATGTTTCATTTCATGCATATTTCATATAGACTATTTCATGTAGTCTAGATTTGATTATTTCATATTACCCCATGTATTCATACATATACTGGTATGTTGGGATTTTAAGAGTAATGGAAAAAACAAGTTGTTATCCATACACTAGTAGAAAACATGAAGCCTTGAGGGATTGCTTGTCTTGTTCTACCTACCCATAATGCATACTTCAGTATCATATGACATTATCTTAGTTTGTCTTATGTTGACTTCTTGATGGAATTAATTAGATTCTTATTGGTAGAATCAACCACTCCATTTCCTTTTGGATAGTAATTTGAAGAGAATTTAATGGTAATCTCGTTGATATAGGCCACTCAATAAATTTAATATATTGAAAGGCTAGAACATTATCATAAACTAAGGATATTAGAGTACCAAACTTGGTCAATATGTTCTCTTATAAAAATTTGATAACATATAGTGCTCTAGATTTTGTAGTGGCCACAAATTCCATCCATCTAGTGCAATAGTCAATATATGTACAAAATTATGTGACCTTTTGAATAATTTGGGTTTATCACCCCAATGAATTCAAGACCACATTGGGCAAAAGGGTGTCTTTAAATGACTAGTTATAGAGTTATGAAAACATTCACTTATCTTTTTTATAAAGATATAGCATTCTTAGTAGGCATTGACATTGTTCTAGGCATACTTTAAAATTATAGCCTAGTAGTATCCAATTCTTAAAATTATATTGATTGTTTAAATCCATAAGGGGTTCCAATAGCTATCTTGTGATGTAGTATGTCTAAAATGTCCACAACTTATTATGTTTAAACACATCTCAAATATATGCATTCATGATTATTTTATTATATGAATCCTTTATTTATCATTTAGTGAGCTGATTTGAGCCTAAGGTCTCATCTCTACTCTATATTTATCTTAGGGGACATATACTTATGTGTAAATAGTGGATACTTTGAGCGTACCATTCACCACCAATTACTTGTGTATCATTTATTTGTTAAATATAAATGTATGGATTAATCTCAATTATCAGTTGGATGATTCCTTAGACTCACACCATGTTGGTTGGCCTAATTTCAAGATTAAAATCAAGTAACTTTTCCATCCACTTATCTTTTCTTTAACACAATTCATTATGGCTAAGCATGAGCTTGATGGCTGGGTTTGAAAATGATGGCATGCATTTCTTTCTACATGAAATTATTCACATCTTCATTTAATGCATATATATGTTCATCTATCATTAAATATTTTAACTCTACATATTTTAAGTTGGTGCTCATGAAGGCAATTATATGTTCATTATTGTCTACCTTTTTCATGAGTACAAATGTTATACTAAATTATACTAAGAGAGGCCAAAGCATCCAAGACTTATCCACAAGACTAGATTTTCCAAGTAGAAACCCTAAGCTAAGACTTCTCAAGTAGAATGGTGAAACTTGGTGTAATTGAAAGACTAGTTTTGTAAGGATCACTAAGAAAGGCCAAAGCATCCAAGACTTATCCATAAGACTAGATTCTTAAAGTAGAAACCCTAAGCTAAGAATATTCAAGTAGAATGGTGGAAGAATAAATTGTAAAGAAGCATAAGCGTATAATAAATTTTGATTTCATATTGAAATAAGGATGAAATGATTTTGTATTTATAGTAAGATTCAACCCTAAACCCTTCCAAAAATATTTGTCGATAGGGTTGACATAATTGACCTAGTACAATTTCAAATAATTATTCACTAGGTTATGAGTTAGGTCATCCAAAGGCCAAACTAGTTCCTAAGTGAGAATCACCCAAAACTGTACAAGGTTGATCTAGTCAACCTAGTACAACCAACTGATAAAAGGGATTTAAGGTGATGAAAAGAGGGATGAAAAGTGGAAAAGTTTAGAGGAGTGTGTAATAGAGGAATAATAGCTTAGGGAATGGTTTTAGGAGATTTTTGGATTGGTAATATGTGGCAATAAGAGACAACAATCCTACGAAGCACCACTGGTCTTTGCACCCCTTTCTTGATTCACCCCTTAGGACATATACTCAGAGAGATTGAGTTTGAATAGGTTATTTCAAGATGTAATGTGTTAATAGTTGATAAAAGTTAAAAATATTATGTGTATACATGTGCCCCAATTGAATTTCATCACATGTCACTAAGGTGAAACGTGGGATGGTGCTTTAAGAAAGAAAATAAGGACACATAACACTGATGCTCAAACAATTGTAGTATTTTAAAGCATAAAATAAATGAAAGTAAATTAAAAAAAAGTAAAACAATGGAAAAGTAAATGTGATGCATACCTTGACTTACCTTTCTCACTAGACGGTTATATACTGTGTTATTAATTTTTATTGTGTAGGGCATAAAGACTACTTTCAATAAACCCAAGAATACAAAACTAAAGAGAAAAAACAAATAAACATAGGAAAGAAAAGATAACTAGTGCTATTTAGATGGGACATACTTGTAAATTTGGCAAGCTAGGGTGAGAAGTGTTATGTTAGACCAAATGACCAAGTCAAAAAATCAAGAGTACATTGGGTAATCAAAAATCCAAGGCTAATAAATACTAAAAATCCTAAACAAGTAAACCTCAAGTAAGAAAGTAAAACTTACCAAGTCAAACCAAGGACACATGTTAAAAAAATTATGGTAATCAAATAATGATGTGAAAATAGAAACAAAATGGTAAAACAACATTGATGAGTGAATAGTAACAATACTTATGTCAATTAAAAATGGAAAAAGGTGCATAAAAAGGGAAAGACAACATTTATGAATGATAAGTAACAAGTCAACCTCACTCCATAATGGAAAAAGGTAGTAACCTAGGTATCTGTGATAGTAAGATAGTACAATAATGATAAATGGTAAAAATATAGTAAATTAAATTGAGGAATGTAATTCTATAGTGTAAAGAAAGTAATCCATATTTTCTCAAACATGTCGTTTCATTTTAAGGATAGATAAAACTAAAACAAATTAGTGCTATCATTTTTTTAAGAGATGAAGAAGAAGGAATTTAGAGAAGAGGGGAAATAGATTTGGAATCATAGTTTACCTATCAAGGGGGGAAATGAAATGGGTGTAGGGGATGATGAAGGAAAAACTAATATAGATGAACTCTTTATCAAAGTTGAGACACTCAAATTAGGATTGTGAAAATAAAAATAATTTCAACCTTAAGGACTATGAATAAATTCACTTAGCCACATAAGTCTTAGTCCAACAAATGCAATTTATAGATAATCCTATGAAGGCTATATATATGAAAATTAAAATGGACCTACCTTAACACAACATGTTCCCGATTCCTTAGGACCCCTTAGGGATTCATCGATATACTACAAAAATTGGGTACTTACATGAAAAATTAGGTATCACGATAGATTTTTTTAATTATCCAATTACAATCTACTGGCCTATCCCACCACGCTTGACCTTGGTTCTATGTGAGGCTGAATATGGAGTTTTATCTTCGATTAGAGATATGAGATGTGTTTGGAATCATGTCTTTTGGTTTTATTTTGACTTTTGACAAGGATATGTTGTCTTTTGTATATATCATTACCTTTTTTTTCAAATGATTTGGATTTTAACTTTATTGATGGATTTTTCTTATTCCTCCTCTATATGGATTTTGAAAACCAAACATGGGTGTTAAAGATGACTCTCATTTAAATACTTTGTTAGTAGGAGAGATAAATTGAAATTTCATGGGGTCTAAGAGTCTCATAAATCTAGGTAAAATAAAAGTTCTATCTTGAATTTGACGTTGTTTTATCCAATGTGGAGTGAAAGGAAAGCAAATTAAGAGGAATGACACATGAATCAAATTTGAATTTCTTCAAACTACAAAAAAATGTGACAAAGGGAAAAAATGGCTATAATGATAGTAAAGTGTGATTCCTTATCATAAAATTAAGGTAAATGGATGAAAACATGCTGACATAGATTGTTGTGAAAATTCCATTGATCAAAAGAAACAAAATCTAAAGTTGAGAACAAGGATCTAACTTATAATCATTTGCAAACACATTATAAAAAGGGAATGATGAGATGATAATTTTATGAGGAAGGCCAGGTCCTATCCATGGTCTTACACTACAAATCATAAAATATAAATCCATGAGGGTACAAAAAAAATTGAAAATAAATGAGAAAAATAAAAATATAGCATTGTATGAAGAAGACCTAGTCCTATCCATGGTTTTCCAATACAACTCACAAAATATAAACCCAGGGGGTGTAAAAAGTGTGTAAAAATAATATGAAAATATAGAAGACTATGGTACATCATGAGGAATAATGGGTCCTATCCATGGTTTTACAATGTAACTCATGAGAGAGAAGGAGAAACCAAAAGACTAAAAAGGAATGACTAAAGTTTTGTAAAAAGAGATACAGACGGGAAAGACCCATGTAAGTAACCTAAAATAAGTGTTATATAGATGCAGATAGAAATCATGAAAATAAGGAAATTTCTAGGAAAATTACTCTTAAAAGAATCATGCATTGGTGGGTTATTTGAAAACATGGTCTTCATTGGTTTGAAGGTGATATATGCTTGGACCAAGAATATCTTTGACTAAATAGGTACCCCACCATTTTTGGGCATATTTACCTTCATTATCATGAGTGCAATCTAATTTAAGGATAAGATCACCAATATTAAATGTGTGAATTTTAACATGTTTCTTATGTTGTTTGGCAATATGAGCCTTGTATTGGTGGTTATGTTGTAAGGCAGAAAGATGGTGTTCATTAAGGATATCAAGGGCATGGATGTTATATTCACATAATTATTCATTGATAATGATACCATGAATAGATATATGAAGAGAGGGAAGCTCAAATTTTAAAATAAGAACTGATTCATAACCATAGTGTAGAGAGAATGTTGTTGCCCTAGTGGTAGTACATATACTAGTCTAATAGGCCCAAAAAGTAGGGTAAAGATGAATGTGTTAATCCATGTAGGTTTCTTGAATTTTCTTTCGAAATTAATAATTTTGTTAGTGGCCTTAGCTTGTTAATTACATTATAAATGATAAGATGTGGAATAATTATGATTTATTTTTAATTTAGCATAAATCTATTTAACATCCTTGTTTTTGAAGTTACCACCATTATCTAAAATGATGGTATAGGGAACACCAAAGTGGTAAATTATTTGATTAAGAATAAATTTGGAAATGGTGTTACTAGTGACATTACCAATGGCATGGCTTTAACCCATTTGGTAAAACATTCAGTGATCATGATGATAAAAACATGTCAATATTGTTAGAGAGGTAATTTATCAATGAGATTTAATTCCCACATAGAGAATGTCCAAGGAGATTAAATAATTAGAATCTTAGATGGATGTGAATGAATTAGATCATCATGAAGTTGGTAAGGAGTACACTTTTTAGCAAATTTGATTACATAATTTTTAAGAGTAGGCCAAAATTAACCCATATGTAGGCATTTATGTGTTGTAACATGTCCACTATAGTAGCCACTACAAATTCCCCCATTTGTTTGTTCAAGAAGATGAGGAACCTCATATTTTATAACAAAATATAACAAGGTACATTAATTATTGTGATAATAAAATATCTTGTATCAAAATATATACTCAAATGCTTGTTTATGAATGTGAGTCTTTTCATGAGAGATTAAGTTAGGAGGATAAGTTTGATGTTGTAAGAATTGAATAATGTCTTTATACCATGGGCTTTGTCAAATAGTGATAGCCTTGATGTAGCAAATAAGTGACTCTAGTAGTTAAGTAGAGGACTGATATTTTCTTATTTGTATAAGAAAATTAAGATCATAAATAACTTGGTATGGATGAAATAGATGCTGAAGAAGTGAGGGAATCAACAATGGAATTTTGATCTCTAGGCATAGGCTCAATAGTGAAAGAGATTAAATCCTTAGCAAGAGTGGTTAAAATTTTATGATAGATAATGAGATTTTTTCTTTTGCATTTGTAATCACCATTGAATTTATGACAAATAAGCTGAGATTAACCTAAGGTATGCAGGTATTGAATGCCTAACTCAAGAGCATCTCTCATGCCTAAGATTAGAGCTTCATATTTGACCATATTGTTGGTGATGTCAAAGGTGAAGAAAAAAGATACGGGTATGATTTTTCCAAGAGGGATTGTAAGTATGCAACCTACCCCAACTCCTTGAAGTCATTTAACACCATTAAAGTGAAGGGTCCAAGAATCCTCATTCAAGTCAACATTAATTTTAGGAAGTTATTCAATAACTACTTTAGGTTTAGTATCAGAGGGAATAGTGGATTCATAAAGATTATTGGATTCAAGATCAGTGATAAAGTTATGAAATTAATCTTTGAGATAAATATCTTGATTGAGTCCTTCAATATAGAGAATATTATCATTTGGAAGACTATCTTGAAGGTGATTGGTAGCTAGCACGAACAATGATAAGTTGATCAGCCATGACTTAAACTTTAACAAAATTTTAAGTGATAATGTGGAGATCAAATTCCATAAGGAGGACCATCTATTTTCAAATTGATGAAGGGGGTTAATTTGAATGATGACATAAGTGGTCTAGTATAGCATGTATTGTCAAATATTTTTGGCTATGAAATAAATGGTAAGGAAATCACATTCAATTTTGGTATAATGTTTCTCATAATTGATGAGGCCTCAACAAATGTATTAAATGACATAATCTCTTCTAGTATCATCCTATTGGGTAAGCATTGCCCCAACTGATATGGGTGTGGAAGAAGTATATAATATCAAAATTTAATCATTTTAAGGAGGATGAAGTTTAGGTGGGTTAATCAATTATTATTTCATTTTATCAAAGGTTGTTGACATGGGTCCATCCATTTTAAGGAATTTCCTTTCTTGAGAAGATAATTGATAGAGTGGATACAATAATCTATTTCAAGGATGAATTATTGAATTACCTCAAATTTTCCTAAGTATATATGCATATCAGGAATGAGATGAATAATGGGCATGTTGACAATAGAACTAATCTTAGTAGGATCAACATTGATTACATGAAGAGAGAATAGGAATCCTAACAATTTGGTAGATATGACACTAAAGACACATTGTAAGGATTGATTCTAACTTATTATTTAAGAAGGTGATCAAAGATGATAACAAGATTGGATAGATGAGCCTTATGAATTTTGGATTTAGGAATGAGATCATCCACATAGGTCTCAACAATTTTATGGATAAGATCATGAAATATGTGAGTCATTTCTCACTAGTAGTGGATCTAGCATTTTAGAGGCTGAAGGGCATTTTTACATAGCAATATGTACCTAATTGTATTGTGAAAGTGATCTTATGTTGGTCCTCTAGGGTAATGTGAATCTAAATATAGCCTGAGAAGCCATCCATAAGACATAACATTTCATAACCAGTTGTGGAATCAATGATGGCATCTATCTAAGTTAAAAGGAATTTATCCTTGGGACAAGTGAGGTTAAGATTGTGGAAATCAATACAAATGTGAATGACCATAGTGAAATTTTTTCAAACGGGAACAATGTTAGCAACCTATTCATAATAGTCCACTAGTTTGATTAATTTAGCATCAAATAGTTTGATTATGTCCTTGTGACATAAGGTGGAAACCTCAAGTGGAAATTTCCTTTGAATTTGATATACAAGTTTGGCATCAGGATAAGTAATGATTTTTAGCACCATAATGCTAGGGTCAATATGAGGCATGACCTCCTAGGACCAAATAAATATATCACAATAATGATCCAAGAATAGGCTAAAATTATCATGTTTAGTAGGTGAGAGTTCATGAGATACTATAATTGGTTAGGCACAAGATGAAGTACTATATTCGACATGAGTGGTTTCTTTGACAAGCATGGCATTGATGTCATTGAAATGATATGGTGCATTAGGTAGATAAGATATTGTATTAGTTTTGGAATCAATGATAGTGATGAATTTGTTGAAATAAGGGGTTTTAGTTTTGAAATTTCCAAGTTTATGATGTTTCTAAGGAAGTTGAAGTTCTTGGGCATAAAGTATTTCAAGAATAACTACGTCACTAGGCAAGGTGGGAAGAGGACCGTAATACTCAACATCTACTTCAAGATCTAGAATTTGATTACCATGGTGATCATAATCAGAATATATATCACAAACATTAGTTGCCTTGGTGTCAAGTGTAATATTGGGAGTAGGAGAAGTAGATGGATTAGATGGGATTAGAATGTCATTGGTTTTGGTGATGGGTGAAGGATCATATGAAATGATTAGATATATATGTGGTGAAGAAGATGCATGAATTTATGGAAGTTTATAAGGTATAATTTTCTCTATCACCCAAGGAGTATCAAGAAATGGATAATTGGTAGGAGGCACATAACCTCCATGATCAAAGTCATGATCCATACATCTTGATTAAAAGCAATAATTTGAGCTAAGGTTTTTTGATAATGTTGGACATCCAAGTCTCAATATTGAGCTTGGGATATTATATAATTATCATCATGTGTTGGATAAATTTTACATGCTTGAGAGTCAGGTGGAGTTTCAGAAGGTGAAATCCAAATATTACTTAATGTACAAGGAGACATGATGAGAGTACCTTGAAATAATTTTGCCACTCCAAAATCATTAAAAGTAAATTCATCTTCTAGGAAATAAGGATCTTGAGCATTTCATGGAGGGGAAATTAAGTGATCTCACCAATAAGAGGAATAGTATTATCTTTAGGTAATATGGAAGGAGGAAGCCACTATGAAATTTATGGAGGTAACTTGATAGTATTTCAATTATGTTGCAAATCATTAAGATCATCATCATCACAATCTATAAGAGTGACTTGTAAATAAGGATTGATGTTGATAAAATTAGTTAAAGGAAAACTATTAATTTTAGGAAAGGTAGGAATACAATATTGATCTTTGGGATTAGGAAGTTGAATACTCCATGGTTTGAGATCATCTTCATGTGTATACCATTTTTCATTATGTAAGAATTTAATGCATTGGCTACTGGAAGAAGCAATGGCTCTCATTCAATGATTCCATGGGTGACCAAGGAGTATATTTTAGGATAAGGATAAATCAAGGACCATAATATTAGTCATAAAAGTCTTATGTTCAATGGTTAATGGAATCCAAATACAATAAAGTGGATTTTGATTAGTCTTATCAAAACCATGACAAGTAAGACAACTGTGCTTGAGATGATCCTTGTTATAACCAAGTTGTTTGATAAGACACAAATATGTCACATTAATAACATAGCCTTCATCCATTATAAATTTATGGATAACGGTAGTATTAATGGATATTTAAATAAAAAATTGTGAAACATCAACACAAAAAATAATTTCATCATTGATCATGTCCTCTTCAAGAAATTTAATAGAAGGCTTAGAAGAAGGACACATAGTTTCAATTGGATTTACATTGTTAATTTGAGATTCAATATAAGGTGGTTATTCATATATAGAGGATGGATATTCTATTTATTATAGTTTTTTCATAAAGAAATTATAATGGTAAGGTGAATTATGAACCAACTTCATAAGTCGAATATTAAAAGGCATAGAGTTGATTTCTTCAAGAAAGTACAGATAAGATTTAGAGGAAGAACCAACATGAGGTTTAGGAGGTAAAGTATATTTTGAAGGAATAGATCTAGCTTGAGGTTTAGATGGAGGAAGTGGTTTCTCACGGGCATCCAAAACTATAGTAGTAGTTTTAGTATCCTTAAGAAGTTGTTCTTCTAAAGATGGATTCTTAGGTTTGGTAATAGGATATTTATGAGTTGGCTTGTGATGATAATTGACCTTAGTAGTATTAATATATTAAGAATTTTTATAATATTGATCATAATTAGCATCAATGGAACACACATCCTTGATATTTTGTTGATTATTAGAAAAATATTTTTGGTTATCTAAGGTAGAAGATTTAGAAACCTATTGTTTTTGAGAAGCAATAATATTGTGAGAATTCAAGAGAATGTCTAACAACTGGACCCATTCCACTTTCACATAAGTGATTCTATCAAATCCATATAATATATTCAAAAGGAACATGGATATTATAATAGAAACCTAAATTTGATTATGTTTTTGGAGAAAATTCCTCTCCTGGGGTTTAACCTTTGACCCTTCGCTAACCACTTTTTCAATTTCCCCTCCATAGTGTTGTTCTTGAGCCATACATTAGTTGAGACCTGATTATAAGAAACCTAGGTCTATATAATATTAAGGTACCTCTAAAATTCACATATTTAAATATATTCTAGTACATTATTTCATTTTCTATGTTGGAAAAAATCCCCATAGTAAGTGCCATTTAAGAACAAATCCTGAAGCAAATTGATGTAGGGCATTAACTCTAGTTTTGTAGTTGCATTATGAAGCCCCATGTTATTTATTGGTAGAAATTAATAAATGTATTAGTTATACTTATTTTAATATATTATCCCATGTGGAATATGGTTCTATAAACTCCACTACATCCTAGATGGATGAATAGTAGGGAAATTTAAAGTACACAACACTTTTCTCAAATACAGTGTCTCTTTAATTTATACTCCCAACAATGAATTATGAAAAAGGGGATTGGACACATGATGGTATTGTATAATCCATTTTAATATTTTAGTATTCTATAATTTTAAAAAAAACTATCTTAATGCTCATACAAATTTGCTAAAAAACTAGGGTTATTGGTTGCTTGATAACCAAAAATTATAATGTTTGATTTGTGGATTAATGGTGAAGTGATTTGTCTTTCCTTATATTTAACATATATTTCCAAAGATTGTGCCTTGAATGAATAATTTTATTGAAATCAATGTGAATAATTCCTTTTAGTGTTTTTCTCATTTGGATTTAAATTTTCTAGTTAGCTTTGGTGGTTTTTTGTTTTCTAAATGGCAACCTTTTGACAATTCTTATGTGTCCAGTCATCCCTTCAAGATAGGTGTTGATATCTAACTTACCATATTTTTAAAGTTTTCAAACCTATTTATGTGTTCCATGGCCATGCATCTATTTCATCATGACACTTGTATATATTTCATTCACCTTGGCTATTTATACATATGATTTTTCCTTATATGCTCTAGGGCTAAGAGTTAACAAGATTGAGCCACATGGAATGATCTTGGGGATGTGGACACTTGGAGACTTGGAGACTCATTTATTTTAACTTTGAAATGTGTAGATATTATGGGAGGGTTTTACATTATGGTGATGTTGATGCATGGAATGATCTTGGAGTTTTATAGACTCAAAGGATAGAGACCACATGGCCATAGGGACATTAACTTGATACTTCCCTTGGAATGATCTAAGTTAATAGAATTGTGCCAACTATCAAGACATCAGAGAACATATAATCAAGGTAGTTAGGATATAATTCCATGGGCCCATTTGGATTTTATTTTATCTTCTAGAGTTTGGGTTCATGGGATTTTACCCTGTGGCATGACCTTAGGCCTCAAGAACTCATATGACTTAGAATTTCTATGAAGAAAACTTTATCCTTGTTAAATGTGGTTTTGACACTTATATGGCCTATAATAACTCAATTATTGATAAGGTATGGATATTTTGTTAAGTTATGGCACATTATGAGTAATTTGATAGTGCCATATTTGATGACCTCAAAGCTCAAAATCTTTGGAACACCTAGGATTTTTATAATGCTGAAGGGATCTGATTAACATGATCCTACCACTTGTCTTGATCTTGGATATCTAATAAATTCATGGAACATAATGAAGGTAGGTCCATGATATGGATATTTTATAAGTATTTTTAAATAGTATTTCAAACATGTGAAAATTATACAGACACTAGGTCATGACGTATTATCTCTGTTATTTAATGAAAATCATAGATTCAATGTCTAAGTATTTTTTTTAAAATATAAGGTTTAAAATGAATCATAATTAATTCCCAATCTTTAATTTTCATAATTTTATAATTTTTACACTTTAGACTCTAATGGAATAATTATTATTATACATATTAAAAATAATATCATTAATTGATAAGGTTCATATGACATTGAATAAGAATATTCAAACAATAATAGGTCCCCTTTTGAATTCAAAAAAATATGACATTGAATAAGAATATTCAAACAATAATAGGCCCCCTTTTGAATTCAAAAAATGGTGTGTGTGTGTGTGTGTGTGTGTGTGTGTGTGTGTGTGTGTGTGTGTGTGTGTGCGCGTGCGCGCGTGTGTGCGTGCGTGTGTGTGTGTGTGCATGTGTGCATGTGTGTGTGCGTGTGTGTGTGTGTGTGCGTGCGCGCGTGTGTGCGTGCGTGTGTGTGTGTGTGCATGTGTGCATGTGTGTGTGCGTGTGTGTGTGTGTGTGTGTGTGCGCGTGTGTGTGTGCATGCGTGCGTACACACACGAATGTGTGTGCATCTGTGTGCACGTACATGTTTGAGTTAGGTAACAATAATGGGCTAAATAGGAATTTTGTATAATTTTTTTTACAGATTTGTGGGCCATGATGTTGGTTCATGTGCATATTCCCTACATTATAGTTTACATATTCAATGAAAAATGGTTATTATTTCACTTCAAATATATTATAATTATGTTCATGATGGGGGGAATGCATACGATTCATTCCCTTTTGATCATTCAAAAAATAATCTAGATTTTTCTATAACGATGTGATTCATTTTATTATGGATAATGTGTGTTCCAATTTAGAGACACTCAATGGCCTTGGCATTAATTCCAGTGAACCCATTATGTGGTTCTACCTTTTTTATGGGTAATTTAAATTTGAATCTAGCGACACTCAGTGGCCTTGGCATTACCTCTAGTAAATCCATTATGGGTTTTGACCTCCTATACTAGGGAATAAGATTAGATATATATTTGTTATTAATGTTAATATGGTCATGGGTTTAGAAAATATTAATCAATTAATACTCTCTCATTACCACCTGAAGGATTGTTCATTTCCATGTTTAGGAAATTAATATGAATAAAAACATCCTTTCTCAATTTGGTCAAGTTAGTTGGTGACCCATGACATATCCAATCCTCATATCATGAATATTAACCCATTGTTTAAATAATACTTCATTGATACAGGTGAAATATTTCCTTGTATTTTACCTTTCAATAGCAATTTTAGACTCTTAGAATACATACATGGACATTGACTACTACATATGTTATCTTAGGTTTTTATATTAAGCGACTTTGAAAATTAGAGATTTTTTTCAAATACAAACTATGTCATACACACTCAGTTATATTCTTCTCCTTTATTATATAAATTTTAGTACTATAATATGGGGGAGGGGTAGCGGAAAATGTTAGTACACCAACTAGGTACAAGTATATTCTCAATACTCATTCATACAACTCTGTATTTATAGGATATCAATTATGAATGAGTTATCTATCAACACATTTTTTTTATTCTTCTTGTAGAGACCAAAATTCTACAAACTATAGTCCTAAATATTGAAACAGCCCTCGACCACCTGAGGACCCCCTTGGGACCAATTTGAACCCTTTAACCCCTAACTAAACATAACCATGGTTAGTTTGACAAACTAACTAAACCCACCCTTTTACCCCACTTAACCTTTAACACTCAACCATCGATGATCACCTTGGCTACCAAAGATCACCCTAACCATCGATAGTTAGGGTTCCCACCTCCCAAACAAAACACTAATTGTGTACAAGATAACATAGAAAAATTCAATATATTCACCTTACCCAATGATAAAACATCATGATGCATCAAAATCAGTAGCCAAACCTCCAATGTAACCTTATAGCTCCATCTCTCTTTGCCTATAAAAGGAAGGGAGTAGGAGGTAAATCAAGATCCATCGATCGATAATCAAGAATTATAGCATATAGGTGATTAGGCCATCAAATAGTAGGTATTCCTTATAGAAACATGGTAAATATAATAGAGACTCAAACCTCTACCAAAATTATTCTTGAGGAAAAGTATTGTTACTCTAGGATCAGCTATCTACCATCAAGTAAAAAGCTAGGTACATTTTGTATTTTAGGTTGGTTTGTTTGGTTTCTAAACTCCCTACCCAAATCAAATGTTTTTACATTTTACTCACTAGTCCCTTAACCTTAACTAGATCCGAAACCACTTATTGAATATTTTATATAGACTAAATTAGATTCCTTTGATGGTCACCCTTGATGAGGCCACTAATTGCTTACTTTGATAGCCTCATCCATGCTTAGTATACGTTATTTTCTATGTAAACCCCATAACTATCTCTCACTAATGCAATTGATGCTTTTCCTTGATTGTATTATATTAGTTTGAATTTATTTAACAAGCATTTGAAGGGTCATGAAAAGCTATAGAATCTTGCTAAGCCGTAGCTACTATAGACTACCTATAGCAAATGTAGGCTTCACCTACAGGTTTCTCATAGCCACTATAAAGTGCCCACAACAACTATAGGCTTCACCTATAGGTTGTTTATAACCACTTCAATACCCATAGTAACTATAGGCTCCACCTACAGATTACTTGTAGCCACTATAGAATACCCATAATAACTGTAGGCTTCACCTATAAGTTACTTGTAGCCATTACAAAGTACTTACAACAACTGAAGGTTTCACCTACAAGTTACATGTAGCTACTATAGAGTGCCTACAACCACTATGCAAAAAAGAGTCATTATTGAGGAGATATTGTACACACAATCCAATTATCTTTGGGAAGCAAATGGATGATTGGGAAGAATCATATTTGTTTTATGGATTTCGTACATGTAAGGAGATATTGGATGTGCTACCAAGGATGGAAAGACAAGGATAATAATAAAAAACAAAAGGAAATAAAACAGCAAAATAGTATGCATTGTCTCTAACCCAATCAAACCTAAAACAAGTAACTTTGGTTACTAACCACTTGAAGGTTGACTAGGGTAGCTTCTAAGTATTTATATTTTTTTCTAGTTTAGAGTTGTTGGTTAAGAGTCAATAAACTGTCTTTTGAATTTAAAGGTAGAACCTAGATCAGACTGGGAGTTAGATAATTTGGAGAAGGTAATAGTAGAATTTTTTGAACTATAGAATTTGTATTTAGAATTGAGTAATGTGAAATTTGAATTTGGAAGAAGTTTTTGAATTCACTTAGAGATGGATTGGAGCTTAGTTTTGAATGAGGAAGGCCCCCCTCAAAATGAGCTACTGTGAAGATCTTGACCCTCTTTAATTATTAATGTGTTATGTAAGTTAATTTTACTATTAAGTTTGATTATAAAAGTATGATGCATGTATGTACATAAGTGTGGAATAGTTCTATAATTATATCACAGTAGTTTCATAATATATCTTTCTATTAAGTTTAGTAAAGATTCATTGTAGTACAATTGGAAAATCAAGTTGATTTTTGAATCAGTAATGCATAAATAGTGCTAACACTCTTGAAAATATTATGCACCCTAGGTTTATAATTAACATTTAATCAAGTTGGTGAATCTAGTAATCAATGGATAATTAGTCTGCACAACAACCCTGACCACTGATAGCCACCTTCAATCACTAATGGTCACCCAACTGCCGATGATCAACTTAACCACCGATGGTCATCTTGGTTGTTGATGGTCACTATGGTAAGAAATAATAAGTTATTTCCACCTATTTACCCTCATCCAAATTCCACTTTATGTGTCCTTGCCTATTTATAGAGACCTCATCTATTTTTTGAAGCACACTTGACCTCTTTAGAATTAGTATTGACCCACTATATTATTAATTAGTCTATTTTCCTTTATAAAGTAGTCATTTCTTCATGTATTCTCTTTTAGTATTTTATGTAATTTGATAGAAGTACTTTACCTTCATTTCTTTCAACTTAACTATTTTAAGAATGTCAATTGATAGCCTCCAAGTAAGCTCATGCTTCTTAGTTCTAGCCCATGCTAGGCAATCCACCTTTCTACCCACCTAAAAACCCCTTTTACTTGAGTTCTTTCTTATCTATAGGTCATTATTCCCAAGATAAAGAGGAGATCTTCACACTCATCTAGATCACGCATGCATAAACAGAGGTTTTTCTACCATACCCTTATTACTAGTTTCTTACTTCTTTAAATAGAAATAAGCTGAAATTGAGAAAAATATTATAGCATGTTTTGTGGGACTTAGTATCATCTAGGTGTCATTTTGTTATTTATTTTATTCTCATACAAAGAAATCAAAATTTATTTTAAATATATAATAAATGTTTCATACACTGATTTCTTGCATGTTTAACTCACTTAGTTAAATTAAGAGCAAAGTAATCAATCGTAGATTCACTTATTTATCACACACTATACCAAACCACTTATATCAGTTAAATATAAAAATAGTTGACATAAGGCCCAACTGGGGTTCAATCTCATAGTGAATCACCTTCAACCTTTGTCTATCTTACTTGGAGGTCATTACTAAAAATAGAACCAAAACGTAGCTCTCTAGTTAAGTGTAAACTTTGAAAATTGATATATACTAGATAAGCACCTAACACCCTTATTGTTATGGTGTGTGAAGTGAGGGGGTATCCCCCTATACCAATCCATGTATTAATTTCCAATACAAATCTTTTTGAGGGCCTTGAACACTAGAAACCATCCATAGACTTATTTTCTAGTATCCTTCTTCACACTTTTTAACTAAGGCATAAGCCAAAAGTGAGATAGAAGATATCCCAATATTTTTAAACACACTTTAGTGTATGTTTGATTTCTTTGAGATCTTTTTCTTTTGTTTTCTTTGTGTTTAAGTTTTGATCTTGCCTTTTGTTCCTTTCTATTTCTCACATGGTCTTTACTAGACAATAGTTGAGGAACTAAACCAACTAGGAGCCACTAACCTCTTCTTCTTCCTCCATGGAGTATACCTCAAATGTTGAGGGTTATCCCCATCCTTATACTCCCCATAATATGATTTGGATAGTTTCCCAAGGTGATGTGGGTTTTTACACTTTCCTTGATAATAACCCCATGGCCCTCCAACATTATCTCAACACCTTATCTCATTGTACCCCTACCACTTCAGTTCCTCTAGTGATCCACCTTATGGTATGCCTCCTCATCTTATGATTTCCAATACCTCTACCTAACCTATGATCACTCAATCATCCTCCTCCATAAATAATGCACCTACTACCTCCACCCAAACTCAATCAAACTACCCAACCAATAATCAAACAAACCCTATACCAACCAACAAATCCTCTTACATAAGGGAAACCTTATTTTTATTTACTATTACTCCATCAACCATGGGGATATATTCTACCCATATTGTCGCTATTACCCTTTTCACTACCAACCCACTAATATCCACCCCACTTCAAAGTGTGGTTCTTTCTATACCTTCCACCCTTCCACCTATCACTACAAGAGTCACAAGTCACCCCTAACCAAATAACCATACCATACCTCTAACCCAATCAATGACAATTCCCCAATCTACCAGTTTGATCATGCCACCTGACCAAAACACATCAACCCTTCAACAAATATCTATGACTCCCTACCAAAATTATTTTATTAATCCACAAGGATACATATTCCCATCCTCCACCCAATATTTTAGGCCCATTAACCCTTATTTAGCATCGTCTCAACCTTAAATAACCACATACCAATATGTGGAATATTCTCAAACTTATAATAACTATCCATATACTTCATCCACCTAACCCCAATAAAATATACCATACAATCATGGAGCTACTCAACCCCAAATATATTTGGTCATAATGTTGGTGGACAAAATGACCAACCTAGAGACATCTATCTTTTGGCTCAAAACCTCTTATCTTATGACCAAATATATAACAAACCTATTAACCCATTAATCCCTATTCAACCTTACCCTCCTCAATGGGAAATACCAAAATTTTCTAAATTCCAAAGAAAAGAGGACCCCCAACAACACTTAAGATCATTTTGACATTCATTTTTCTCGATTTCCTATGATGATGCTCTTCTCCTTCACACCTTTCTTATGTCTTTATCTAGACGAGAATTATATTGGTATAATTCTCTCACTAAGCACTCAAATGTTTCATTTACCCAACTTGCCCAAACCTTTTTAGACTATTTCTCAATCAATATATCTAAGAAGGTCTCTATTACTAACCACTACTTCATTAGGCAATTTGATGACAAATCAATTGCTGATTTTGTAGCTCAATGGAGAGGTCTTATAAACTATATATCTTTATCTTTGACCTAACCCAAGTTGATTTAACTCCTCTCTTAGGCTTTTGCAAAACATTTTTCCCCCACTCTATAGGTTTAAAATTTTAGAACCTTTGATGAGGATTTCACCATGGCACACAAACTATAAATTAGATCCACTGATGAGGGGAAGTTGAAGCTAAGAAATAAAAAATATAGATTCTAATCCAATGACCCTTCCCCATCCAAAACCACCAACCAATGCAACTACCCTAACACCAAACCAAAGGCTAACACAAACATGGTTGTGCTTAAAATAACCCCACCTCCAATTGTCAACCAATCCAACCAAACTAATTCCTCTAACCACTCTAATCAACAAAATCTAAATTGAAACTGAGATACACCAAAATAATATACTCTATTAGGAGAGTCATATACTTCAAATTTGTATAATTTGATCAAATCCAACATCTTACAACTTCCCCCATCAAACTTCCTCTACAATTTTGTGCTTCTCACCCTGTGCCTAGTTAGTATAATGATAGTGATCTATGTTCTTTCCATCATGTCATTGGACATGATGTTAGTATGTGTAACAAATTCAAAACCATTTTCAAAAACTTTATTGATAAAGGATAACATGCATTTGACAATCCCAATGTACCCTTGAATTAGTCACTCAACATCTTTCAAAAACCTTTTCCCAACCATGCCCCTTCTACCAATCATGATGAAAAAAAAAATAGATTCATCTCATTCTAATAAGGTATATATGGTCAATGTGATTATCAATGAACATATCATTGAGGAAAACATTTCCTCAACTACCTCTTCCTTCAATACCCTTATTAAAGTCATGGAATCAAATTCCATTCCTTCAGATATTGAAATAAAGGAAGTAACCACCTCCACTCTTCCATTCAATGAGACAACATACTTACCCACCTCTCCTTTGATAAAATACCAAAGGAGGCAACCATGTACATCACACCTTCCTCCCTTATCATGGAATCACCCTCTCTCTCTTTGGAAACCCTTCCACAAGGAGATATTATTTTACCTACTCGCTCCATGGAGGAAACATCTTCCCAAATCATGGAACATTTCATTAAGGACAAGGGTGAATAAATAATCCCTTACCTCAACCTATGGGCCTAATCTTTGAATCCTATTCCCAAAGAACCAAACTAATTTACAAACCCTTCTCTAGACTAGTCCAAAGCCTAGAATTCTCCTCTCAACCCAATTTGGATCGATCCACCTTTTGGAACCATATTGGGATTCCATATCAAAATAGATATTAACCCTCAACCTCACTTTCATCTACCATTAAACTTATCATCACCTCAATCCCTTCATCAAATACCTCTCCCTCTAAAATGATGGAAAAGCCATCCAAACCATGTCCATCCAAAATTATCAAAACACCTTACACATCTCTAATCAAACCTATCAATAACCTAGGGGTACCTCATACTCCTATCCTCATCCACCCATATTTGAAGTTAGACTTAACCCCATCTAGTCCAATAAAGAAAACATCAAACAAACCAACCAAGAAGGTAGAACCACCCAAACTCCCACCTAGAACCAGAACCATACCACCTCCTTCACTCCTACCTTCTATCTTGGGACCTCATCCTTATTCCATCCTAGGATCTCATCCTTACACAAAGAAGGTGAACCCTCCCAAAAATACCTAGACCAAAATTCCTCCTTTTATTCTACTTTTACCTACCCCCTCTAAAACATCAAACTCCTCATCATTTTCTTCTAAAATATCTACCTACACCTTCCCACCTATCTCCAAACCATCATTGTCTCAATAATCAACATCCAAATCTATTAAATTTAAATAATCCACCTTAAAACCAACCAAAACTAAACAACCACAATCAAAATTTTCTACCAAAATTATTCTACCACCCACAAACCCCAAGGTGAAGCCTACTTCCAAGAAGGCTCCTACCCCAAAACCCATCACCCTTAATACCTTAACTCAAATTTTATTTGACCATTTTATAAATGTTTTTAAAAACCTCTTCCTTAATCCCACCACCTATCAGACCCTTTGACCCTTCAAATCCCAAACAATCTTCACTTGATAACAATTTGATCTGCTCATACCATAGGACACTAGGGCATGACATAGAGAATTACAAATATCTCTAAGAACTTATCCATAACTTGTGGGATGAGAATGATATGTTTTTAGATGATACTATATTGATCCCATTATCAACCTAACCACCAAACAAACTGAACCAACACTTATCCACTCCCACACTATCACTCAAGAGTGAGGAGGAACTAAAGCAGCCATCTAGTCCAACACTTCCCCTCATCCACACT
Organism: Torreya grandis; assembly: GCA_037957365.1. NCBI lineage: Eukaryota > Viridiplantae > Streptophyta > Pinopsida > Cupressales > Taxaceae > Torreya > Torreya grandis. Next base: position 1,479,330 of record JARHVA010001313.1, read on the forward strand.
ATCCATATGGTTACCTAATCTTAGGCATAAAAAAAGGATAAGGGAAAGGACAAAGTGTCCATTTCATGGACATATCCTTCTACCCCTCAAACATTTAACTAAACTTAAACACCTTCACCTTCACCAAAACCCAAAATATCCATTTTGGGTGCCTCTCTCGCCAATTGTTTTAAATATATCTATCAAGTAGTTATGAAATAACTTCACTAGACCATAATGAATATGAGTCTCTATGAACTAATCAACACCTCATCCCATTACCACCAAGTTATGATAGAGTCCTTGTAATCCATAGGGGTCCAACCCAAATACCCTCAACCTCTTATAGCCTTTATCAGAGCTCTTCATATTTCCACCCTTGTCACATTTAAGGATTTATAAATACCTTTGGTTCATCTTTAACATCTTGATTCTCCCCTCTTCATTATGACATACATCAATCAAACTTGGATCAAAAGGGTGATATTGATGGGGGAGATAACATTAATATTATCTCCTCTCATGCTTATGAGCAACCCCAATTGCCAAATAATATAGTTTCAAAAACCTTAGTGGTCTTCCATTATTTTAATGATACTATGGCTACCACCTTAGGGATGGTCATCCTCTACTTCTATTTTGGACCTTACATGCTTCTAGACCTCTTCTAAATCATAGAAGGTGAGTTTCAATACAACATCATACATGGACACCCTTATATCTACTTCATGAGTTATGTCCCTTATACCTTGCATTGATGTGTCAAGTTTAAATACAAGGGTTAGGTCATCACCATATAGGGTGACCCTAGTCATTTCACCTCTTACAATATGACATACTAACCCAATGATGTTATTCTTCCTCACTCATCCACCTCACCACCAACAAAATACAAAACCACTTCACCAATAAATAATAACAACTCCAACCCTACCATCGATGAATCTTCAAATCCCTCATCTATCCCTTCTCTTTAGATCTACATAAAAGACCCCATCGAACCTGTCTCATTAGGAGAATATTTCCTTTTGGCCTTGGATGCCTTCCCAACTCCTCAAGAGTATGGGAACCTTAACAATGATCTTGATTATGATCCTAATATTAGAACCATCATTCCTTTTGGACTTCCCAACCACCAAACCAATTTCATCTATGGGGGACTTGATCATACACTTACTTCCTACACCACCTTTTTTATCTAACCATTTACTTCTAATTTCTTCTACTTAGACAAACTAGAATTCATCAAACTATACCTTCACAAGTGTGTCTAGAAGGGATTCAATCTTAGTTGTTATGATCATGGACCCCATGAGTTACCTTTGACCAAAATCCATAAACCTCATGATCTACTTGGCCTTGGGTTTGTACCACTAGAAAACCCACTGATTCACCCAAACCCATTGCCACAATTGAGGAGAACATTCCATCCTCAACAACCCAACCTCTTTCAAAGTTTGAAGATTTAAAAATCATTCCTCCTAAATTTGTTTTAGTCAAAACTATTGGTTTGGTCCCCATGACCTATCAAAAGGATCACCAAACTAAAACCTTTCCTCTAATTCATCCTAAAATGGTATAAACTCATTATCCTACCATCCACACCATCCAACATCTAGATGATGATTCCATTCTCACCTATCTTGGTGTGGATCCATAAATCCCTTCCTCTTGAGAACCAAACCATGTTAAATAGATCCACTATCAATGTCAACTGGGGTACTCAAGATAACTCTCACATTGTAAAGATTGGTCAATTCTTAGATTCCATGGAGCCACAAGATTACCCTTCCTTCTTTTATGACCTAATAATAAAATTTTCTTGGTCCTATAAGGATATGCCCAAAATTTACCCTTTTATTTCTCTCCAAAACGTTATCATCCATCTTGATGCTAATTCTATTAGGCAAAAACTCTATAAGATGCACCCTCATATCTCCCTTCTAGTCAAAGAAGATCTTTAACACCTCTTATCTATAAATTTTATCCAACCCATTGATTATCCCTAATGGGTTTTTAATATCATCCCTATTACCAAACCCACATGGAGACTTTACCTTTGTATTGATGTTTATGACATCAACCTTGCTTGTTCAAAGGATGACTTCCCTTTTCCTAGCATCAAACATCTTGTTAATCTTATAGTTGGCCATGAGATGTTGTCTCTCATATATGGTTTCTTAGGATATAATTAGATATTGATTTTCCTTAAGGATCAACATAAGAATTCTTTCATCAGCCCTTAGGGAACCTTTTGCTATAGGGTCATGCCATTTGGTCTGAAGAATGCTGAAACAACCTACCATCATGTGATGACCTAAATATTCCATGATCTCATCCACACAATCATATGATACTATGTAGATGACCTCTTTAAGAAATCCAAATATTACAAGGATCATCTCAATGTCCTCAAAATTATCTTTGAGTCTCTCATCCATTTCCATGTTTGATTCAACCCCAAGAAATGAGTTTTTGGGGTTCTATCTAGAAAGCTTCTTGGCTTTATCATCTCTCTTCAAGGAATAAAAGTAGATGCTACCAAATTTGAAGTGATACTTTAAATGCCTCCTCTAACCTACCTTAAACAACTTTACATCCTATAGGGGAAGCTCCAATCCATCCATCACTTCATCTCTCAATTATTAGATAGATGCCAACCCTTTCACCATCTTCTCAAGAAAGATACATCTTTTAAGTGGAATAAGGAATGTCAACAAGCCTTTGATTTACTCAAAGAGTACATTCTTTCTCCACCTATTATTACCCCTCCTAAAAAATACCAACCCTTCTACCTTTATATTTCCACCAATAATCATTCCTTAGGGGCAATTATTGCTCATCATGATTAACAATAGAGAGAGTAATTTATCTACTATATAAGTTAAACACTTAAAGAGTATGAGACTCAGTACACCCATATCGAAAAACTTTGCCTTGCCTTAGTATTTATGGATAGCAAGCTTCATCATTATCTCGTTAATCATAAAACCTTTGTCATCACTAATGTCAGCCCACTAAAGTACATGAACTCTAAACCATACCAAAATCAATATATGGCTAAGTGGCTCATGTTCCTAGCTATGTTTGACCTTGAGTTCTTGAAATAAAAGTTAATTAAAGCGAAATTAATCACCAATAAATTGGCCAAAACTCCTTTTACAGACAACCAACCACTTTCTCTTATGTTTCTAGATGAGTCCATCTTGACTCTTTCTCAAGAGGGCAACACCTACCAAATGACCATGTTCTTTGACAAGTCAAAGTGATAGTGAGGTGGGGGTACCAAAGTTTTTCTCATTCCCATTAATGGAAAACCTATTACTCTCTATTTCAAATTTTATTTTGAGGGTACCAACAATATGGATGAGTATGAATCCCTATTAATAGGTCTCCAAATGGCTCTAGCCTTCAGAGTTAAGATGATTAATGTCTTTGGTGATTACTAACTTGTGGTCAATGAGGCCAATGGATCTTATCAATGTATGAATGATGTCTTGTGATAATTAAAATAAATATTTGATTTAATCTTAACATAATTTGATCATTATCTTATCCATTCTATTCTTTCATCTACTAATAATTTTGTAGATACAATGGCTTCCCTTGCATCTTAGATACCATGTCAACCATCTAATTCCAATTTTTTTTGTCACAATATATCATTTTATCACACCTTATATCCAATCTGACCTCACTAACTTTTGTAGTGTGGAAGAATCTCCATCAGACATTTGGTATGAGCAAACCTTTAACTACCTATTGATTGGAATCATTCCTCCTAACATATCTAAAAATACCTTAAGAGCCTTTATTCAGAGTACCTCTCATTATAACATACTAGCTGGAGTCCTTTAAAAACATGATTTCGTTGTCATCCTTATCTATTGCCAACAAAATCATGAAGCTTCCCATGCTATCAAGGAAATACATGATTGAATCTATGGGGACAATTTAGTGGTCTAGATTTCATTAAATGTATCCTTCACCTTGGTTATTACTAGACCACCCTCAATCAATATTGTTATGATTATGTGAAGAAGTGTGTTAAATGTCAATAGCACACCAATTTGCTTCATGAACCAACTCATGGCATTCATGTATCTAAATAGTTTTGGACCTTCTTGTAATGGGGAATAGATATCATTGAGGAAATCAATACTCATTCCTCATACTAGCACCACTCCATTATCACCACCACCAAGTTTTTCACCAAGTGAGTGGAATATATTCCCATAATCTTGACCAAAACTAAGAAGATAGTCAACTTCATAAATCACAATATCATCTATCATTTCAGTGTTCCCTATAAGATCATCACTGATAATGGCAAATGTTTCAAAAACAAAAAAGTCTAGGGTCTTTGTTATGTATTTGGCATCATGTTAAGATTTTCCTAACCTTATCTTCTACAAGTAAATGTATAGGTAGAACCCTATAAAAAAACCCTCAATAAGATGTTAACCAAAGTGGTCAATACTTCTAGTTGGGATTGGCATTTGCACATCCCTTTCACTTTATGGGCTTATCATACTAGCATTCTAACATCTACAAGTGCTACCCCTTTCTCTTTGGTCTTTGGAGTAGAGGTAGTCTTGCCTCTTAAAGTATAGATTCCCTCTCTTCTCATATCCTTGCAAGACATCATTTCTAAGAGAGACTGTCATCAAGAACATCTAACATGATTTGAGCTACTTGACAAGCACCATGTAGTAGTGCTTAACCACTTTTCTATCTATAAAGAGTGAATCAAGTGCACTTATAAAAAGCACCTAAAATAATGATAATTCAACATCAAAGATCTCATCCCAAAGGAAAATCAACATATAAATAGTATGGTTAAAAGAAAGTGAGGCAAGTTTACTTTCAATTGGCTTAGACCCTACATCATAACTCATAAGTATGAATCAAGATCTTATCATTTGTACTTTCTTGAAGGCAAACCAAAACCTGAGCCTCTTCATGCTCTGCATTTACATCTTTTCTTTTCTTAAAAGAATAAAACTCAATTTTCTATCTAACTTAAGTTCATCCCTTGATTTATGATATATTCACCTTCATCATACCATTATATTATCCCTTTTAAGTAAAACTGATTATAGCATATAACCAATTGATTAACCATCATAGTCATATCTTAATCCTAAATATGGGTACCATATATCTACCCATAGAATGGTTCTCATGGATAATTTTTAGCCTCAATCACATAGAATTCTATCATCATTGTCCCTGAAAACCACCCTTTACCTATCATCAACCTCTTGTACTCTAATGTTTACCCTCAGAAAGGTAAACTCTAAGATTAAATAGACTTGTCCATGTCTAAATTAGCATCCAAATAATTTGGGATACATAAATGTTACTTTGGTCAAACATCTCTAGTATGTAGACTACTCCTTTAAAGGATAGTTTCCCAAAATATAAAATTACTTAAAAAGATAGACTACTCCCTTGAAGGATAGCTACCAAATGAACAAAACTAAACTTAGACCACTCCCTAGAAGGATGGCCAAGTAAAATTTGTCAAAGCAATAATTTGAAGCTTCTCACATTGATCAGCTTCACAAACCTATCAAAATAAAGTAACAAGAAGACCCTATATCAAAATCAAGAATAAGCTATCGAAAGAAAGCTACAATCAACTTTCATATATAACATTAGTAGACCTCCCACATCAATTAGTCTACACCTTAAATTAAAAACATGGACTTGTCTATTGTTGTCCTTAGGTTACCTACATAAGGGGAAAACAAGAACATAAGAAGGTTACACTCCCCTTCACATAACCTATCACCTATATTCCATTTATACAATCTATATATCAAGGGATTTTGAGCTTATTTGACATAATGTGATCAAGACACCTTTTTATCAACCAATGCATGCTAATACGAAGCATTCAAAAGGCTTATGATTCCTTAAGCCAATCTCACTTTGGCTTTTTTTAGTCCTTACCAATGAATATGCATCATGTCTATTCCTTATCTTCTCCTAATTTGTTCATCTATTCATTTAGACCTAGGTCTCATGATTTTTCATCTTTTTCCTAGTATTTAGTTATCTAAACTGACTTTATGCACTAACATCATAACCATAATCATAAAAAATCACATACCCATATCCATAACATCATTAACATCATACCTATAAACCATAAACACCATAACCATAATCAAAACATCACAAACCTCTAAGGAACCTTATTTATAAATGTCATAACCATGTATTAAAATAAAGCATCACATAATCATAATCAACTATAAATATAACTTAAACATTACATCGTCCATAATAATCACATTCCTAAGTAAGTGAATCTACATCTCATGCGATAATCATAAGCATTAACATTAAAACTATAAACCATAAACCATAAACCATGAATCATGAAACATGAAATCTCTCTCTCTCTCTCTCTCTCTCTCTCTCTCTCTCTCTCTCTCTCTCTCTCTCTCTCTCTCTCTCTCCTCTCTCTCTCTCTCTCTCTCTCTCTCTCTCTCTCTCACACACACACACACACACACACACACACACACGCATGCACACACATGTCATCATAACATCATATACATCATGTCTCGTCAACATAAAATAGTACATATAATCATGTTCATCTCTCTTTCAAAACATATACATCTCGCTACATTAGCTTGTATGCTAATATCAAAATCATATACTATGCCGCTAAGACACCATTACCACTAGCCACTTCTACAATACCACCACTATGTAATACCTACCTTGACCTCTTTTAACCAAACCTACCATTCCCATTTCATTTTTCCCACGAAATTTCACAATAACAACCAAAAACTAAAACTTAGGGTAACAAAACTAGAAACCCTCCCCAATAAAAAACTAACAAAATTTAACTAACAAGTGCAAAAATCAACTAATATAACAAATTTAAGGTGGCCCGTACCTTGTTACTCAACCATCATTGGGGATTAATCCTATATCCCACCACTTAGCCACATCCTCATCCATTTTGCATCTTCAATCCCACACTAGCTCAACACAATGCCAATTAACTAATTAACAATGAACCCAACCTTATCACCATGATCACACAAAATGATAAAAATTTCCAAGTGTAGGAGAGTTAGAGCATTAAAAGTAAATAGTGAAAATAAAATTGTCTTTTTCTCTTTTATCCTTTGGCCTTTTAGGGTTTCCCCCTAACCATCAATGGTCATGGTGATTGTCGATGGTCCAAAAACCCACTTTTCAACATTTTTTGGCCCTAGATACCTTAATAACCACTTTTTAGAGATTAACCTTCTCCACCAAACCAAAACCAACATTTTGAGAGAACCTATTATCCACAAACCACCCATGAACCATTGGAAAACACTCTCTCCAACCCCTTGACCATGTCCACCTTGGCATTGGCCATTTTGGCCTAAACTATCACATATTTTATGATGACATTGCTTTGGTCCTTTTAACCACACTAACTAACCTTTCCAAGTTGAACATTTAAATTTGCATCACCTAGTGAAAACTAGAGTATTTATGTTTTTCTTAGGAGCACTTCCTACCTTAGATACATGTGAGAACACTAAAATTTCCTAGGAGACTTGCATTTACAAGTGTTCCTAACTACCATGCCTAAATGTGATCATGTGGTCCACTTGTCATTTTTCCTTCTAGCACAAACATTATTTTTTTACAAATAATGGTAACCTAGTCTTTATGTGATCTTAACTATCACACTTAGTCATATTTTGTGTGCATGTTTGCATTTCAAATTCCCAACCCTTTTGTCACCAACCTCATGACTCACCATAAAATGTTTATCAAACCTTGAATCAATTTTGGTTTCACCTCATCAATTTTTAGTTTGATGGGAAGTACCTCCTTCCATAATCAAGGAAACTAGACATTCGACCCACAATCCATTTTTTTTACAGCTTGTTAACACAAACTACAAATACAAAGTGGAAAAATGTAGACACAAGAATTTTGTACACTATAGTTCTAAATGTCAAAACACCCTTGGACCACCTTAGGACCCCATTTAGACCAATTTAACCATTTGATCCTTAGCTAAGCCTAACCATGGTTAGTTTGACCAAATAACCAAATCCACCCTTTTACCCCACTCAAACTTTAACACTCGATCATTAATGATCACCTTGACTATCGATGGTCAGCCTAATTGTTGATGGTCAGGGTCTCCACCTCTCAAACACAACACCATCTATGTATAAGATAACATAGCACAATTTAATATATTTTCCTTACCTGGTGCTACCATATCATGATGCATCAAAATCAATACCCCAAACTCATATGGAACCTTCTACCTCCATCTCTCTTTGACTATAAAAGGAAGGGAATAGGAGGTGAATGAGTATCAATTGATCGATAATCAAGCATTCTAGCGTATAGGTGATCAAGCCATCAACCAACTTATCTTACTTCTAGAAATTTAATAATTATAATAGAGACTCTAACCACTACCAAAATTATTCTCAAGGTAAAGTACCATTACTATCCCAAAATTGTTTAAGGATCTACCTTCTACCATCAAGAAACAAGCTAGGTACATTTTGTATTTTAGATTCTATTTTTTTGGTTTCTAACTTCACTACCTAAATCAGACCTTTTTATATCTTACCCACTGACCCCTTAACCTTAACTAGATCCCAAAACACTTACTGACTCCATTTTGTAAATTAAATCAGACTCCTTTCTAAACACTTTTAGAATCTATAAGAACCATCGATGGTCACCCTAACCATCGACAATCACCTTTAACCACCAATGGTCACCTAACCACTAATGGTCAGCTTAACCACTGATGGTCACCCTAACCATTGACAATCATTATGGTAAGAAATAATAGCAAGTTATTTCCACCTATTGACCCTTACCCAAATTCCACTTTTTGTGTCCTTGCCATGTTCATAGAGACCTCACCTATTTTCTAAAGTCCACCTGACCTCTTTTTTATTAGTATTGACTCATTATTTGCTTAATTAGTATATTTTACTTTGTCAATTTGTTATTTATTCTTATAATCTCTTTCAGTATTTTCTATCATTTGATACAAGTATTTTACCTTCATTTTTTTCAATTTAACTATTCTAATAGTGTGGATTGATAGCCTCCTAGTAAGCTCACACTTCTCAGATCTAACTCATGCTAGGTAATCCAACTTGATACTCATCTATAAACCCCTTTTGTTTGAGTTATTTATTATTTACAATTCATTTTTATATGATAAATAATATCTCTTCACACTTTTCTAGATCATGTATGCACAAATAAATAGGTTCTTCTACCACACCCTTATTACTAGTTTCTTACTTCTTCTTTAAATAGAAATAAGCAAAAATTGAGAGAAAATATTTTTTATTTATTTCATAAATTTTTGTGTGGATTATAAATTCATTTATTTTATCTTTTTTATTTATTTTTAATATAAGTTCATAGTTTCTAAATAAATTCAGGGCTGTAGACCTATCCATGAAATGTAGACTTATCCAAGTGTAACTTGTAGATTTATTTTGGGATACATTTCATTTGGGTCTTTATTTTTATCCTACATGTTTAGTTAGGATTTTACTAACAAATAGTTCTCATAATTCAAAATTAGGATATATATAACTACAAATTTCTAATAAGTCATTTGGGATGACACTCTAGACCATCAAGAGTTGAATAAAGAGTACATATTTCATTTATAGAATTATTGAATCTAGATATAAAATTTACAAATGATAAATATATTTTTTCATGATTTTGGAAAGGGAATAATATGATAAAGTGATTATATAATTGAATTCACAATTTTTACACATGCACATTAGTAGGAGAAATGTAGACTAGTGTTCTTCTAATTTTTTGAAATGTAGTCTAGTGCTTGGTTAATCAAATGGGGATTAGCTCAGTCCAGATTTATACCTTTAAATTGACACCCAATTATTTTATATTGTTTAAGTTTTTGAAATAATTATGATCCCTTTCATATCTAGATCTATAAGCATAGTCTCAGTGAATATAGGTTTAGGTGGTAAGTCAGTCACACTATTATAATTTTTACAATGGATAAGTCTGTAGTCAATGTACAAGGCACATTTAGCTACTATCTAAGGAGAAAAAACCTATGCGCACATAAGAATGGAATATATTACTATATTATATAGATCATTGACATGTGTTAGTGCATTTAAAATTATTATACCCAATCTCATACCAACAAAATCTCATAATTTAGGCTGAGTTTTCTTCTCCCTAGATTTTTCAAAAAATAACATATTAATATTTATAAATTTGTGATCAATACTAATGGTAAATTTTATATATTTTTAATTTTGATTTATTTAATATTTTTATGATTATTGGGTAAATTTAATCCAAAAATAGATTAAAAAAATGTATAGCACTATGTGGGCCTTCCATTGTCCTAATCTCCACAAATAAAATAAACCATATTTTTTCATTTCATTGAGGGATATGTTTTATACAAAGACCAAAAGTTTATTTTTCAAGGTGGCAATGTAATGTTTATAAAACTTTATATATTTACATGTTGTCATTATCATAATCTATGGTGAATGTTAGTAATAGGTGCACATCAAACATTATTTTAAAATAAAATGTTTTTTCTAACATGATATTTACAAAAAAACTTTAAATGATGATTGATGGAGTAATTAGTAAATTGAAAAATTTAACATTAAAATTTTGACCTATTTATAAGGCCCCACCTACCATGTGATTATGTTTCCAAAATGTTCTGACAAGATATGACTTACTATGAATTTTAGTGCTATCTCTAGAACGTGGTGTGAGAAAATTTTTAACTCTTCTATATATATTTTCCATTTTTTGTTATAACCCTACCATCCCATATCTATAAATTCATTAAAATTTTATTGAAGAGGAGGAAGAGAAATTAATTTTTGTAAAAATATCTCAAGCTCTCAATTGAAATCTTCATTACTATCATGAGTTTCAATTACATATTAAGTGAACAATATGTTGGTTGAATCTCAAAATATGCTATATCCTATAATTATTTCAACCCATTATATATCATATCATCCTCTAAATATTATGAATTAATGGTTTTATAAATACCAAACCTATCAACATTTCAATCAGGCTTTAAAAATCTTAATGTGTAATCAAGAAGGATTAGAACATTACCTTTTAAATGCCTTTCTAATATAGATAATAAATTTATATTTAATTTACATATGTATTATAATTAATTAATTATTATAAATAAAATTTATCATACAAATCTTCCTATATGATATGGGTAATTACAATTGAATCACACTTCAATGAAAACACGTCAAATGGTTAGACAAGTTTAGAAACTGATGACATGTCACATAGTTAGTATTATCCCCAAGGATATTTTATATTAGTTTAATTAATGTGTAATATTTAAATAAAATTTTATGAGATGGAATTTATTTTTTAAAGGTACTCAAATACACTTTTAATTAAGGAAATATACTCCAAGGTTTAATCTAGATAATCCACCTTGATACTCATCTATAAACCCCTTTTCTTTGAGTGATTTATTATTTAAAATTCATTTTTCTATGATAAATAATATCTCTTCACACTCATCTAGATCATGTATGCACAGATAAATGGGTTCTTCTACCACACCCTTATTACTAGTTTCTTACTTCTTCTTTAAATAGAAATAAGCAAAAATTGAGAGAAAATCTTCTTTATTTATTTCATAAATTTTTGTGTGGACTATAAATTCATTTATTTTATCTTTTTTATTTATTTTTAATATAGGTGCATAGTTTCTAAATAAATTCAGGGCTGTAGACCTATCCATGAAATGTAGACTTGTCCAAGTGTAACTTGTAGATTTATTTTGGGATACATTTCATTTGGGTCTTTAGTTTTATCCTACATTTTTGGGTAGTATTTTATTCACAAATAGTTCTCATAATTCAAAATTAGGATATATATAACTACAAATTTCTAATAAGTCATTTGGGATGACACTCTAGACCATCAAGAGTTGAATAAAGAGTACATATTTCATTTATAGAATTGTTGAATCTAGATATAAAAGTTACAAATGATAAATATATTTTTTCATGATTTTGGCAAGGGAATAATATGATAAAGTGATTATATAATTGAATTCACAATTTTTACACATGCACATTAGTAGGAGAAATGTAGACTAGTGTTCTTCTAATTTTTTGAAATGTAGTCTAGTGCTTGGTTAATCAAATGGGGATTAGCTCAGTCCAAATTTATCCCTTTAACTTGACACCCCATTATTTTTTATTGATTAAATTTTTGAAATAATTAGTATCCCTTTCATATCTAGATCTATAACCATAGTCTCAGTGAATATAGGTTTAGGTGGTAAGTCAGTCACACTATTATAATTTTTACAATGGATAAGTCTGTAGTCAATGTACAAGGCACCTTTAGCTACTATCTAGGGAGAAAAAACCTATACACACATAATAATGGAATCTATTACTATATTATATATATCATTGACATGTGTTATTGCATTTAAAATTATTATACCCAATCTCATACCAACAAAATCTCATAATTTAGGCTGAGTTTTCTTCTCCCTAGATTTTTCAAAAAATAACATATTAATATTTATAAATTTGTGATCAATACTAATGGTAAATTTTATATATTTATAATTTTGATTTATTTAATATTTTTATGATTATTGGGTAAATTTAATCCAAAAATAGATAAAATAAATGTATAGCACTCATTGGGCCTTCGATTGTCCTAATCTCCACAAATAAAATAAACCATATTTTTTCATTTCATTGAGGGATATGTTTTATACAAAGACCAAAAGTTTATTTTTCAAGGTGGAAATGTAATGTTTAGAAAACTTTATATATTTACATGTTGTCATTATCATAATCTATGGTGAATGTTAGTAATAGGTGCACATCAAACATTATTTTAAAATAAAATGTTTTTTCTAACATGATATTTACAACAAAACTTTAAATGATGATTGATGGAGTAATTAGTAAATTGAAAAATTTAACATTAAAATTTTGACCTATTTATAAGGCCCCACCTACCATGTGATTATGTTTCCAAAATGTTCTGACAAGATATGACTTACTATGAATTTTAGTGCTATCTCTAGAATGTGGTGTGAGAAATTTTTTAACACTCTTTTATATATATATTCCACTTTTTGTTATAACCCTACCATACCATATTTATTAATTCATTAAAATTTTATTGAAGAGGAAGAATAGAAATTAAATCTTGTAAAAGTATCTCAAGCTCTCAATTGAAATCTTCATTACTATCATGAGTTTCAATTACATATTAAGTGAACAATATGTTGGTTGAATCTCCAAATATGCTATATCCTATAATTATTTCAACCCATTATATATCATATCATCTTCTAAATATTATGAATTAATGGTTTTATAAATACCAAACCTATCAACATTTCAATCAGGCTTTAAAAATCTTAATGTGTAATCAAGAAGGATTAGAACATTACCTTTTGAATGCCTTTCTAATATAGATAAGAAAGTTATATTTAATTTAAATATGTATTATAATTAATTAATTATTATAAATAAAATTTATCATACAAATCTTCCTATATGGTATGGGTAATTACAATTGAATCACACTTCAAAGAAAACACGTTGTCAAATGGTTAGAAATGTTTAGAAACTGATGACATGTCACATAGTATTGTCCCCAAGGATATTTTATATTAGTTTAATTAATGTGTAATATTTAAATAAAATTTTATGAGATGGAATTTATTTTTTTAAAGGTACTCAAATACACTTTTAATTAAGGAAATATACTCCAAGGTTTAATCTAGATAATAAAATTTTGGATTATATCCTTGTTTAAACATGACTATATGCACTTCCCCTTCAATTTTATAATGAATAACATATTAGATGGATAGTTTTATAGTATATTTTAATGGTTTAATCCATGTAGTTAAAAAAATGCATTTCCTTTCCTTGTATGTGTCATATTTGATCCAATCCAACCACTAGTATAATATATTATGTTAAAAGAGATTGATTTTAGTGAGAACAAGCCATTGAATATGAAAAGTCTCTAATATTTTGTCATGAATTCAATAAACATGGAATTATTTTATATTAATTTCCTAAATGGCACAAAATGATGAACTTGGTACACATACTTAAAATATAATCTAACTAATAAGCAATATATTATGGACTCAAATGAATATTGATAAGTGAAGACATAAAATCTCAATGTATGCAACCAAAATATAATATAAATGGTAAAACACATATTATTGATAAGCTTAATAGTGTCTTAGATATGAAAAACTCTTTCTCCCTCATTTAGTAATAAGATATTAGTAAAGATATTATCCTCAAAATTTATAGAAGGTTGAAATCCCCTGTAAAATTTTGTAATTCTAATAAATTATTAGTTTATTATAATGCCATAAAATACATTCAAAAAGCATCAATCTCATATAATCCCTTGGATATTTCCCTAGTTTATTCAACCATGCAATTAAATATAAATATTGATACTAAAATCCAATTCGTAGTCAAATTTAAAATGATCAAAATCATGCTAAAATTGGTACATTTTTTCATTACATTCAAACATTTGAGATGTATTCATCTATAATGGATAATTCCAATAATAGAATACAAAATAATGGTTTATTTCCATTACCACATAAATACATTTCCAAAATGCAAGAAAATAAGGAACAACAATCACATATAGATAAATAAGGTGGGGGAAAAAAAAGAAAAAATAGTCATGATAAATATTAATACTTATTAATCTCAATCGTAATGAAGATATTTTCATGTAATTATTGTGGCCTTGACACTATCACTCATCAAGTTAATATTAAATGTCAAAATTTTCAACATTTTGATATTATATTTCTTCAGGAACCCAAAATTATGTCTGAAGATATGGATAAAATGACTAATGAAATTATAATAAGTTGGAGGAATATCAACATTGATGTTCAATTTCAATATTGAGATATTTTAATCTTACGGAATCTCAACTAAAAACTTCATTTTGTTGATGCATAATTTGAATTATCCTGTGGGAATCTGTGTTGATATAATAAACAAGTAATCAAGCTGGGATGATAAATATAATTGGTCCTTCACACCAAACAAATGAATGAATATTTATTGGTAAATATAAAAATATACCTTGTATTAGTGCTTTGTCTAAATGGATTGTAGATATATATTTAAAAATCATCAAATTAATGTTTGGAAAGCATGGAGGTACTTATCTCTTAGATAACTCTAGATTTATATTCAATCAATATACTCAACTAAATAATATAATTTACATACCTCTTGAGATTGGTTATTTTAGATGGATTAACCAATGGATAGGATGATATTAGTTTTGAGCTTCCTGACAAATTTTATCATTACTCTTGAGATAATGAAACATATATACTTGGTGGAAAATAATATTGTCCATGATAAAAATTATAATAATTTACATCTAGTTAAATATGGTGATGAAACATGGAGATAAGAGTGATGATGGTGATACCTTGAGAGTGGAGTCCATGAAAAGGAATAAGATGAGTATAAAAAGGGTGGTGAGTGATAATTTTAAAGGGAAACAAACAAAACATGTTAAAGATCAATGCAATGCTGGAAGTAAGAAGATGTTATAATTTTTGTAGGCTATTGTAGGTGATTCATAATTGTTTCAAGAGCAAGGATTATATCTTAGATCTATGAATGGAATGAACCACTCCCATTCCTAAACTAATATATGTTGTAGGTATTTGGATCTATGAAATGATATTATCTCTAATTAATATTTAGGGGGAAAAAATCATTTGGATAGGGTTTCAATCCTTGTTTCTCCAAGCCTTATCTTCTCTCCTTTGTTATCTATTTCAATAGATCTTACATGGGAAAAAATGCAAAGGTTTGATGATGAAACTATAAATAATGGGTGTCAAAAATTAAAAAATCTTATGAGTGGTTCCCCCACCAGTGTATGCAAAACTAGGATTTTCACTAAAAAAATATGAAGATCAATGCATGGATGGTTCATAAATTGGTGATATCCTTATCACTTTTTCCTTGTATATCATAGAATTCAAGATTTTAGATACTACCCTGCAATTTATCTCTAATTATTTTTTAGCTAAGGCTTTGATATGAAAGTTCTTATGAATAATGCCAATCTTGAAAGAGTTGAAATAACAAATGTCAAAAATATGGAATGACTAATATTTGACTAATAATCATTTCATTTTTAAAAGCTTCTTTCATATTTTATTTTAGCAATAGAAAAAAAAAAATTATTTTTAATATAGATTATGTTTTGAGGGTTATATATGCTGATGTATGCTCCCTTAGTTCCCTTAATTTATCCCAAAAATTTAGATTACTTTTAAAACATACATATAGACCCATTTATTTATATTTCTTTTGGAGCTAGATAATGTTTAATTGTTGATAATTAGGGTTATTTTATAAGGGAATTTCATTAGTGGGGAAGCTGATAAGTAAAAAGATAGGATATTGTAAATCCTAAAATATGGTATTAGATTCTCAAAAAATTTAGTTTTGACCTACCTTTACCATACATGACTTACTAGTAAATATATGCCTCTAATCCACCATTCTCTCCCATCCACATGCAAAATATGGCTCGAATCCTTTGAACACTATATGTCACCTTAATCATTCTATCAGTCTATGCCAAACTAGTACACTAACATGCTCAGACATCTCCAAATCATCAAACAAGTGTTTCTATGTCTCAAACAATAATGCTAGATTTAGTTGGTACTCTCTAGATATTACCAACCAAATCTGATGGTTGCATATTTTGCATAAGAATGACTAATTCTCAAAATCAAATCATTCCTATGGGTTGATGCATTTACTTAGTGTGTCAATGGTGAGATAAATTACCCCAAAAAACTCATATAGAATTAAAAAAAGTGTAGACTTATCATCCATGTGTCACTTATCTATAAAGATTATATAAACTATTACACTCTAAGAAAAAATTTCATATTATTCTAAAATTATAAGTAAGTCAGTATGAGAAATCATCAACCAATTATAAATCACACTGAGCCAATTTTAGAGTAAACATTGTCAAGTATGAAATCAATAAATTTATGATATTTCATATAGCAAAGAAACATAATTTAACAATAAAATTAAGGGGAAGAATTATGTGTGGCTTGAATTCCCTCTTTGATGTATTAGATATTTAGGAAATGGTAAATCATAAATGGGATTGATTGGGGTCAGCTAAGACATTTACATTTCCCAATTTTTGGCATGTTTTATCCCCCCACAAGTGGATATAGGGTTTTAGATGAAGGACATACATTTTTGGATATTGTACATATGATCAAGCCTCAAGATTTCACATATAGATGAAGTTTAAATAGGAACACCATTTTATATCAAAATAGAGAATGAAAATATCCATTAACATAATTATCAATCTTAGAACATAGAAGTATACTAACACTACCATCTCGATGTCTATAAAGATGCATAACCTGCATCAAATGACTCATAGTCTTATTTCTACACTAAAAACTAGCTTAGTCCTTCAAAGTATAGGTAACCACTAAGCATATTATCCTTTATTAAACTTTCCATATTTATCAATAATCATTATCAAATAAATTTTAATATTATACATTCATATATGTGATTGATTTCCATATTTTATGGTCTAAATTATTAAAATAATTCCTATTTTAATTAGATTAAGAAATTAATCCAAATTAACATAAACCATATTTTTTTACCCATATATTTATTAAAAAATCCCAAATCCTATGTTTCCCTTAGGGTTTCATCCCTTTTTCTATAGGTTTCATATTTTTCTTAGGGTTTCAATTTTCACTTATGATTTCCACATACAAAAGACAATAATTTTTTTCACCTTTGGCTGTAACCTTATCCATACTTACACAATTTCATCGTACACAATCCAATAAGGATATTTCCATTGTCTCTCTAAGGTTAAATTTTAGATTAAGTGGGTTATATATAGATCTTAATGATATTCCTTTGGTTTCATCTAAAATGGATAAAATCAATATAATGAATGTTTCCTCTTATCTTGTTGATTTAATTTTTCATTAATATGTACAAATAGATAATTATGTTGTAACATATAATTTAGAACATAACAATAAAGATATTCACTAAGACCAAAATAATATTAATCCTAATGAGCTTAAAGGGGTAGATTTTTACCAAGTCAAATACTTGTCCAAATTTTGCCATGGACTCTGTCAACATCCTCATGAAGCGGATTTAGTGGTAAATTTAATCCAAACATCTAATTATACACAAAAAGATAATTTTCTTAAATATAAGGACCAAAAAAAGAGAAATTTAATATTTTAAATAAATCATTTTAGGTTACCAACCTAACCAAAAGTGTTTAGACTTATACTATTGGTATTATTTCTACATCATCTTTAATCGTGCATGTGATGTCTACCCAAGGTGTGGGAAAAAAATAAGGATTAACCCATATTTTAATTCATATTAATAAACATATTACCTTTCCCATCCTAAAATTACTATGCATATTACATCATCAACCTTATCTACTACACATACCCTTGAACATAGTGTTTTAGCTTTGCAGGCTAAGGTGTTGCAATTATTAAAAGGTAATTTTTTCATCTATTCATTAAATAGATTTGAATTATTTTCCCCATAATCCATTATAGCCCAATATTTAATCATATCCTTTATATATATGGTTTAATCTCCTAAGCTTACAACATATGATGGTAAAGGTGGTC
The DNA here is from genome assembly GCA_037957365.1 of Torreya grandis. Lineage (NCBI taxonomy): Eukaryota > Viridiplantae > Streptophyta > Pinopsida > Cupressales > Taxaceae > Torreya > Torreya grandis. Next base: position 1,498,123 of record JARHVA010001313.1, read on the forward strand.
CCAAACAACACCTTTGATCCTTCAACATAACATGCTTGGATAATGCATCTAATAATTTTTTGTTGACCAAGATAATTTTGATAATTCTCAAAGATTATTTTGCTTTATAATTATTATATGACATTTACCTCAAATTAATCAAGTAATTTAATCTTTTAGAATATTATTTCCTTATACACTTTTCCTTCAACATTGATGAAAATCTATATTATGCATACATTACCAAAGTCAAGCAATGGTTTGGTATAAAACCCTAATAGATAATTTGAGAAATACTATGGAATAAAATGAGTTACAAGATACGTTCAATATTTATTTTTCTCACATAAATCCATGATTCAATAGTATTCATGAAATTTAATTTGTTCAATGAGTTATTCCATACATTGAGAAATTGATAAATCAAGCTCAAAAATTTGAACAAACTCAAGTATGCATCTCATACTCAAACAAACTTAAACAATAAAGTTTTAAAGAAATCCAAGATACAAGGTTAAATCAAATTATAAAAATAATAAGGCAAAGGAAAAATTTAATGCAATATAATAGCCTATAGACTGGCTTCTTTTGTCTACTCCATAGGAGATGAAATTTTCATGATTACTATCACCTCCTCATACACTTTTAAATAAGTTACTTGACTGAAACCTCATCCCACTTCCTCCAACATGATTTTGATTTGAGTATGCCTAAACCTAATAATTATGACAATAATTCATATTGTGATTATCATCAATATGATAGACATTATAAAAACATTTGTTCAAGTTAAGATAAAAGATACAAGATCCTATTGATGACAAAACTATTTAACTAAGAAAACCCAAAGAGGAATCTTGACCAAAATCAAATGGGAATTATAAATTTAAAACATTCAATCACCAATTTCAAAACTTCAAGACAACAAAGACTAAGGATACTTTCAAGGTAAATTATACATCCATTTTTCATTCTCCTCCTATGACATATGGTCACTTGGTGGACAAGATTATTGGTACACATATAGGATAATCATCATAATGATCTATGATTGTATTTGATGATAAATTAGATCTCCATGCATTATTCATAAGTACACATAAAAAAAAATACATACAAAAGATCATGGTGGAAAATGGATGAAATAACAATGTTAAAAAAATTACACTTCTCCACAATCTTTGAAACATAAAAAAAAATCAATATACTAGAAGAGTGGCTAGGGAATTAGTATATATCCATATAAAAACCTTATGCACATTGTGTTTCCTCTATAGGTGGGCTCCATGATAGTGGATACTACTTCCTTACTCTAAAATGTAATGAGGTATTTGACTTATCTTTAAAACACCCATAGATATACAATATTTTGTTAGTACCATCTAAAATGCATTGATGTATTAAGTATTTACATTGAATAAAGTATTCAAAATTTTATGCATTTAATATGAGAACCCTCTTCAATTAATGTTATCTCCTGATCCAACCCCACCACTACTAAAGTTTGTTTTTACACTAGTTTAAGATCATTATATAGAAGTTATTGATACACCCATTTAGAATCTAGGGTATAGCTGATTTTACTAGGTAGTGTTAATACTAAAATATGGTATTCGACACTTGATAATATAAATTTTGGCATACCTTTACCAGACATGACTTGTGCACACATATATGCCTCTTATTATACATTCTCTTAGATCCACATGCTTTGATTTGAGTTCAACCCTTTTAATTTTATATCAATCACAATAGGATTTTCTCATTCAATATCAAACTAGTTAAATATATTACACATATCCAAATATTTAGATTCACATTCCTTTCTCCTAAACACTAACATCAAGCTTAGATAGTTTCATCAACAAAATTAACCTAAAAGTGATATTAGTGACATTTTCCTAACAACAACTATTTTTAAAAATCAAATAATTTATGTGGGTTGTCCCATATTACTAGTGTGTTAGTTGCATGATAAATTTACCAAACATAATCATATAAATATAAATTACACCCACATTTAGTATTCACTTAGAACTTGTATATAAAGCATCTATAAACTACTGCACATTGAATAAGCATGTCCTATTCTTCCAAAATTATAAATCAATCACTAGGATACCTCATCATCCAAGTCCACATATTACCAAAAAAAACACCAGGAGTGAATATTGTCAAGTATGAAAATCCATATTCTAGGTGCATTCATATAACAAAGGTGAACAATTGCACATTCACACTAAGGGGAAGGACTATGTGTGGATTGAGTTCCCTATTCATATTATTGGATACATAAGAGATGATCAATCATAAATGAAGGTGATTAGGATGAAATAATCCCATTACAATTACCAAATTTTTAAAGGTTTATACTCCTCACAATAGGATCTAGGTTTTCAAATAAATGGAGACTAATTTATAGAGATTCCCACAAAACCAGGCTTAAGGATCAAACATATAAAGTATTACAAGTAGTCACAATTGACTATACAATCATAAAGATATAAATCAACTCAAGATACTAACATTAACCTTAGTCACTAGCACTAAAATTTATTCTATGGATTGAAGGTAGTTAACCTACATGCATATAAAATCAGCTCCAGATCTTAGTGACTCACATGCTTGCTTCCAACCCTTTTATGATATTATAAGTCATTCAAAATTATTTAGTGAATATATTTAGTAATTTATATATTTAGCACATGCCAATTATCAATAAATTTCACTATTTTACATTTGTATTCATCATTAAATATCATGTTTTACAATCCAAATTACATTTAATTTTATATTTTAGTTAGGGTTATAAAATATAATTTAGGGTAAAAAATATTAGTGAACCTAAATAATGTTCAAACCATGTCAAATACTATGTATCACTCATGGATTCTTCCTTATTTATAGGGTTTCAAATTTATGTATTTAGATTTGGTTGCAAATTTATATTTTTATTTCATTATCATAGGTTTCCCAAATTTTAGGGTTTCCATCTCTAAAAAACTAACATTTATATGTTTTCATGCATGTTGAGAGTAGGCCCTACATTTGTCTCACTGTATCTATAATGGCTTCATAAAACCCCTAGTATCCCTAATCTCTTGGAGTTTCTATTATTGAGCAATTATGTTCCTTATTCTTATGATAATGAATAGAAATATACTTGTTATTTGAATATTATTATGAAATACATGATTATGACTATGAATATCAAGAAGAAAATAAAATATCACAATGTGTAAATGATGGAAATTTGGATGTTCATGTTGTATTTACTTGAAATAATATGCCTTCATATATTGATATCATTCATAATGTGAAAAATGTAGACATACATATTTCTCTAGTACAATGTGATATATTTTTTACTTCTTTATAAATGGAAAATGGTATAAAATAATATGATATTTCTTCTCCTTCTCTATAAATTCTAACAGATACACATGAGTGTGATGATTTTTTCTCATTTATTAAAATAAAATGTCATAATTATCCTTCTCATACTCTACCATATCCCACAAATCCTCTTGATGGATATTATATGCATATTAAACATAAAAATTCTTATAATGAACAACAACATGATATTCTCATTGAAACCAATTTACCATTTTTAGGTATTAAGTCCACCATAGATGTCCAAACCAATACTATTTATACTATTCTTGTACTTATACTTATCACTAAATTTGTGATGTCCACCTAAAGTATGAGGGAAACATAAGACATCCCTTATATGTCCTTGCCTATTCATACATAGTCAATGTATGCCAATCCTAAAATTGGTATACATGACTATACATATTACATCACCGACATTTCATAATTCATGTTTCCTTGATAATATTATTTTAGCAATGTAGGTTAAGGTATTATAATTAAATCAAGGTGTTTATAAAACTAGAAATTTAATGGATTCATATGCTTTGATTCATAATATTTTATCCCAATAGAAATTATATATTATCCATTACCCACATGTTTTGTATAGCCTAACCTTCCATTGTATGATGGTAAATATGATCAAGAATAAACACCTTATATTTTTCCATGCAACATCATTGGATTAGGCATGCAAATATTAATTATCAACCAAATTAATTACATGGAGTATAAAGGATTATGAATTGAAATAATTTTACAATCTTATTTTTCACTCAGTGTGGGACTTTAATGCTTTGGATGAATAATTTATTACACGTTTTCCAATCAACATTAGTGAAAATTTGACTTATGTTTAGATTGATAAAATTAATCAATAACCCAGTGAGTTTATCCATGATTATCTGTTTATCTATAATCCTATGCTTCCTAATATGGAAATTATATGCTTGGTAATGAGCTAAAACACATATTCAATATAATTTTATTGACTCATTACATGAATATATCATGTTTAATTAATTTATATATATTGACCATTTGTGTTATGCAATAAAGGATTGTGAATTTAAGATCCTTATCATTAATAATATCAAAAATATACATGTTCCTCCTCATAATACAAAGTCTAAAAATAAGAAATTTGTTAAGTCAAAAGTAAAAATTAATGCATTAGTGTAAATTGATGGAGATGCCAGATCATGACTCTTCTATGGCCCCTTCCAAAACATTAACATGAAAGAAAACAATAGAAATCCATAATATTAATACAAAAGTAAATGCAACTTATGATGTATTTGTGTATAACCAATATTTTATTAATATTGAATATTCCTAACATGTGAATATTATTTTGTCTAGTATAGATATTTTGAATCAAATAACTATTTTTAGATGTTAAATCTATATTTTAGATGATAAACTAGTCTTATACACTTTAAAAATATTACTCATGGCTCAAACCTTCAGTTCATGATAGTCCCTCTATTGAAATGCTTGCATTTTCCATCTCACTATGCCTAAATGCTTATCCTATAGTTTAAACCTCATATTTGATCACCCTAGTAATATATACCCCATTATATGATTAAAAATTTATATATGGGTTAAATAATAATATTGTGTCCCACTACATGGACAGAAAAAATTTAAAAATAAATCCTAAAAAATACTTAATGTTTTTTAAAAATTTGGAAAATGTGTATGTACTATATCTTTGTATATACAATCTAAAACACATATGTTTGATTAATATTAATGACCTAAAATCAAGATATTTTGATAAGAGATTGTAAGTATATATCTTACACTATCAGTTACATAGCTTCAATAACTCTTTATCCTCCCAGACACTATCACCCATATTGGGACACTAACATCGATGTAGTGTCCTATATCTAACTCTAGTGTTTTCACCTTATAAATGCCCAAATTTGAAAATATTTTGACACGTACATGTTGAAATATTTAACATCATTAACTTTCAAATGATATTATTTTAAAATGTGTGGCATAAATATAAAAAAAAAAATCCCACTCATTGTTCATCTAAAAATTACAAAGTAAGCACCTATCAATATCACACTAAATCATCTACACAATTGAGTTATATTGCCCTATTATTTCCTATTTAAAAATTAGTCATAGGAGAAGCCTTATTACAAGTTTGAATCATTCAAAGAACAAACCATGAATGTTATTTATCAAGTTACAAAACATATCACTACATGCACTCACATATATCATATTTCACCATTGTTCATAAATAGGCCCACATAAGGGGGAGAACTACATCAATATAATGAACGCTTTGGGGTATATAAATATGCATGGAACACTAATTAATAAATGTGTCTTTGAATTTAACTTGACTTCACTTGAGCCCATTAACCCCTATCTTTTAAGGTGATGTGCCCATGTTGGAGGACATAAGGAATTGATCAAAATATTGATATCCAAAACTTGTGCACATGATCCTAACTAATAATATTTAAGTAAATAACAAAACTTAATAGATAAAAGTGGAATTTATATAATGGGACATATACTATGGATAGGATGTAAGCATTAATTTTTAGACATAAGTATTGACACTAGTGTCCCTATGTTGAAGGTAGTGTTCAGGATGACAAAGAGATGATTTAAATTTTTTCACAAATCATAACTAAGCATCATCATAAATATTTACACACATACATTCATTATATCTACCTATAAATAATTTAATAATCTAATTAATTTTCCTTATTCATATTTTTGTAATCAAATTACTGTTTGGCATTGTACTTTCTATTTTTATCATATTTTAATAATTCAAAATTATATCAAAATATTGTTTATATAAATTATTTAATTATACTTATTTATAATATATTAATTCATATTTTATTAATTTATTATTCCAATTGATATTTTTCAAAAAAGGTTAAACATTTGGTGAACCCATCCTCTAAGTCTTCTTATGTAAATCTTAGATTGCCCTAGTTTTTATAGCCCTTTAGGATTTTAGATTGTAGTAAATATGCATGTGTTAAATCTATTAATCTAAATGAAACCTAGGTATAGAGATATAATAGGTGGTGTATTATATATCATATTGAGCTCCCCCTTCTTCCACCTAATGTGTCTAAAGATAATTCTATGTCTGATTATACCAATAATGAGAATGAGAAATATACTGAAAATGTTATCATAAAAAATGAATCTGATCATGAAGATAATGTAACATGAGAATAATTAAAATGAACAAGCATATTAAGATAAATTTAAATATATTTTAATATTTTGAGAGCATAGTTTTTAAAATATTGAAGATCTCTAGAAGATCCTAAATACTATATTAGAAATTAAAAAACCCAAAAGCATTAGTGAACAACCAATACTCTCTATTGTCACTTGAATGCAAAAAATGAGGATATGGGGATAACTTATCCTCATTAAAGTGTCACAATGGAACCAACCCAAGGATGTGTGTATCCCTATCATGAAGTGGATCTCTAGATTAGGGGCTAGCTTCCCTTGATGCATCGTTTAAGCTCATGTTCCTACTACTAGCAACTTGGGAATGAAAAGGGTTAAGAATAGCATAAAAATTAAACCTATTATACTAGAGGTGATGTAAAAAATGTATTCTCTACTCAAAATCTTGACGTGTACATTTAACCAAGATAATCCTAACATACACTACATCTAATGATAACCTTCTTGCATCAATGTTTCAACATGGGGTCTTGAAATTGGCTTAGGATAGGAAGACTTAAAAAATAGGTTTCTAAGACACACTATTATAAAAAATATTAACTACAATTTAAACTCCCTTTAACACTTTTTGCTGACCTACAAATAAAATTCCTTAAACTCACAAGGTATTGGGAAAATTGACATGTGAAGGTAAGCTAAGATACACTTACACAAGACAATAACCATCACATACACTTAAAAAACCATTGAATGAGGTAAAAAATATATATATTTGTTTATTCAAGACAAAATTTTTGTAGGGATTCACCATACCGAAGTGGAGTGATCCATACAATGCCAAAATGGCTAGAATTTATAGAAGAAATGGGAAGGTAGAGAAAAGGGAATTTGAAGAGTCACTTGGACATGTGTCAAGATGATAATTTTAGTTAAAATTTCATGTGGAATATATATGGGTTGATATATGAAAATTCATGGTGTATATTTATCCAAAGCAAGCCATAAAGATAGTGAAAAGTGGCATAAAATTGTCATTTTGGCATAAAAAACTACCCACCTAAGTTGTCTTCCAAAAATACATCTATCCATACAAATGGATAGGTATAATGGTTTTTATAAAAAATATGGGTTACAAAAATCCCCAAACATTCATTGGATTGATGCTTTACCATCCCTATTCTTGTGGACATACAAAATCATCACTTGTATTTTCCAAAAGGCTCTTTTCTATGTACCTTCTCCATTTTCCATTAAAAACTCGTAAATTTTCATACATGATCCATGAAAAATAGTATATGACACTTATAAAAATATCACACACCATTAGTTTCAATAAAAAGACTTTAAAAGGTCTCTCTAATTGCTTTTCATCACTTTCCCAAGTGTTCACTATTTTGGCTCATTAGAATGGCTGAAAGTGAGAGTATAGTTGGGAAACATAGAATTTTTTTCATGAGGTGAGATGAATTTTGGGAGTTATCTAAATATTATATCTTCAATCCAAAACTTTTTTCATCTCCTAACTCTTTTTATAGCTCTCCCACCACTTAATATGGCCAAAACAAGCCTACTTTTCCCCTATTTTGTATAATTCCATACACAAAAATCACATGTATAGAATCCTTTGAGAGTAATTTTTAACATTTAGTTAGTTTTATGGTAATCCCTATATATTTATATGCTCAAAATGCTCTATCTCTCCAATCAGGTCCTTGTGAGGGTTTTACAAGGGTTTTGAGAGGCTTGGACTCTTAACCTCCATTCATAAAGGTCAGACATTGAAATACTTGAAAAATTCCAACAAGATATCCTTAAGGACCCTCTATATCATCTAAAATTTGATAATGGATCCATAAAAATGATTATGAAAGATGTGAGCATTTCAAATTGGTCATTAAAACCATTCTTTGCATCTTACAGGTGTTGATCACCTTTCAAGTCTAAAATGACTTCTAGGGAAGTACTTATGCCAAATGAGACTTGTATCACCTCTATATATATCCTATTAGTCTCCTAAAACTACTAGGATATCTCATTGAGAACTAGAAATAGGAATGGTTCCTCTTTAGGATTAGGCCTAAACCTTGTGCAGGGAGTCTACATGTATCCTTGTGTTCAAGAACAACTCTTTCTTGATAATTTTTTTACTTAGATAGACAAAAAACCTAAAATATGTTTTAAAACACATGGAAGAAAACATTACAAGACTTCCAAAAAACTATAACTAGGAATGGCCCCATATTTGGCATTAGACCCCTTGCTTGCACAACTAGCTACACCTATAAACTTAGTAGCTCCAAGAATTTTGTATGGTTTAAAACCCTAAAATAAAATTTTAATGATTCTGTTAGGTGTGATTTAACTCACCAAAACTTATTATAAATATTAATTTACTTTTGATGTGCGGCTTTGGTCATATTTCTCAATTTTGTAAGGTCTGTACAAGGGAAAAGTGACCCCTTTTTGAGACAATCTAGGGGCCAATTCACTTATTATTATAGAAAATATATCATATATGATACCCTAGGTCATGAGTATGACCTCCAAAAAATTTTAGATCCTAAATCTAAGAGATGACCCTCCAATTGATTCAAAATTCAAAACTGAGTTTTTTGAGAAATTGCCTACAGGGTTAGAGGGAGAAGGACTATGTTTCATGCACCTAGGGCCTACCTATAGGTAAGTGTGGATTGTGTCTGAATAGATATAAATAAAATGAATCAATATAAACCTATGATATAATTTATTTAACCTCACTTTTCTTACTAAGGCATCAAACTCTTACATGCTCTTTCCTTGCTTATAACCCTATTTCACTGTGACAGTCATATTCTACCCTTACTTTGAGGTATGTTAGCCATTTTAGGATTTTTTCATGATTTGATAAAGTCAATATTAATATTATAGAGATCACTTTTCATTTTTTTAAACTTCATCTCCACTTTAGACCCACAAATCAAGTTGAAACCTTCAACTTCTTCCTCACTGTCAATATCATGTTTTGACTGAGTTCTTTCCTAGGTATGTAGATGATTGGAAGTGTGTTTGAGTAGTTAATAGGAATTTGAAATAAGTCCCTACACTATAGGTAAGTTATATAATCCCATTTTTATTTTATATCACCTTAAAAACTTAGGAACTTGTACAAGTGGCCCTAAGCTCCTTATTCTTAATTGATGGCTTATTTATGGTCTTGGTTGTAAGTGACTATTTCAATCAAGTTTGTAGGGGTTTCAGTGTACCTTGGAGCATATATGAAATATTTAGGTTCCTCTCTTTCTTATTTTAGTTCCTAGTAAGTCCACTATCATTTATTCTCCATTGGAGCCATTTTAAGCAAATGAAAACCCAACAATTTTCTACCTCTACCTTCACTATGCCCTCTCTCCCCTATTATATAGATAGGGTATGACATTCAAAGGTCATTTCAACTACCACCCATTTTTTCACTAAACCAAGTGATAAAAAATAATTGGTATGAAATTTTATATTATTTCCTCATCTTTGACAAGTCTTATCACTTTCATAATTGGTACAAGTATCAAGTTTGTTTGCAAACCTATAGATGTCACTGCCACAATTCAGTGGTTTTTGGTCACTTTTGAACTTTTCAAATCTCATCTTCCACTTCTTCTTTGGCCCTTAAAATTGTCATGGTGATAGATTGTGGATAGGAATACAAGATTAAATTAAGAGGATTTCCCAAAACAATCATGGTTCTATTTTATGGAAAGAGTCAAAATCTCTTGGATCTCTATTTGGAACTTCTAGGGACTCTAATACCAAAATTGGAAATGACCTCTCTTGGAGTGAAATTTTCTTGTGTTACATCTTAGACGTTCATGACATCTACACCATGGATATTGGGGTTGATTAAACTTCAAATTGAATTCACCATGTTTTTTTCCCTCTCTCTCACCCGAGTACACTTCCCATTTAACTAGGACAACTTGACTAGAAGTGGTAAGGTAACAAACAAGGCAAACAATGAGAAATTTGGATATGAGAAGATGTTAATTAGACCTTCCAATAGATGATTTAATGAAAAATATTTTTTTCATAGAACTTGAGAATAATATGAACACTATGAGGCTTCCTAGATGTTGAAAACTCAGGCCCTGCACTCAACCTTACAATCAATAAGAAGTAATCACTATTTGAAAACTCCTTCACAAGAAATGGAAAGGTGAAGTTTTAGCTATGAAAACATAATGGAGATAAATTTATTTCAGCCTTAAAACACCTCACGAATATCACACACTACCAAGGACCTCTGAAACTCAGAAACAAATTTGTAAGTATACCCCTCTTCAATGGAATTATTCAAAAAGCTATCTGGAATGTTAGAAATTATTCATAAAGAATAATTGATAAATATAAGACTTATTTCCATTAAATTTAATTGTATTAAGATTAATATCCACCCCCAAGACCATTCCTCGTGATTCCACTTATACGACCCATGGTGAGCATTTGAAGTTGAACCTTTTTTGCATGCCAATGAAGAAGATGATAAAATGAGTTTCAAAAGAATTTTTTTTATTCTGCTTAAATTTTGAGCATGGAAATGGATGTGTGGAGGTGAAGAGACACCCCACCCACGTTTTTAGCTACATTCTTGATCATGAGAGCCGTATAAGTGCCCAAAACTCACTCAAAACAAGAAGAAATTCACCTTTATTGGATGTAACTATATTTTGACTATAATATGACTGATCATAACCTAATTCTGACCTCTCCCAAATTAAAACTACCTTTGGTGACATTTTTTTATCTTTTGAAGTCCATACAAGTTCATTAATGAGCTAAAAATTGACCAAAAGATCCCCTTTTTACTGTAGACCTCTTAAAATATTATAAAAACCATTTTAAGACAAAATTACACCAAATGAACTTTTTACCATATTTGACCAGGGTTTGACCAAGTTGACCATGTTTGACTAGGCCAATATAAGAGGGAAAAACTTTAACCAAGACTAGGACATGGATAAGTACTAAATGTCAAATTTGGTCAACACTCTCTATTAATAAAAATATTGGGGCTACTAGATATGCCTATCTAACATCAATCTCAATATCAATCCCATTGAGTACACTAATGATTCCTACATCTTGTGGGGGAACAAGATATGTGTTGAATCCATGGTTCTTTGAAGATAAAATAAATATTTATACATACTCCATGGGATAAATAAATACTTTAAATTAATCACTAGTTTCAATGTCTACATCAACTCAATTAATGTTTACAACACCTTTGGTAAATTGTCAAATATGAAATCTCAATCCCAAAGAGTTTATTTTGAATACTTTTCTCCATGTTATTCACAATTTGGAATCTAAGGTTATAAAATATTAGGAAAAATTATTTATATTATACTCATGTTATTGATTCATAATATGTATTTCATGATCATCTTACACTCAATGTATCTTTGCACTATTTGCCAACTAGTTTTATAGAACCTAAATTCACACTTTATGATGGCAAGGGTAACCCTAAGTAACATCTTTATAATTTATATGTAGTATGCCTTCATTATGATTTCAATGATAAAATTTTAAGAAAAATATTCCAATAAGCCTAAAGGATTATACTTTGATATGATTTTATAATCTACCAGTATGATCAAATAAAGCATTCAAACCTCCAATGGATGAATTTATAGTACATTTCTCAATCAAAATTATTGAAAAGATGTCATATGCAAAAATTGAAAATATCAAAGAAGGAACCAATGAACCCATAAAAAAAATGTTTTGAGGTAGAATATAATGTTGGCCAAAATGACAAATCCAATGGCATATAAAGAGCTTCAAGATATCTTTAATTAAAGATTACTTTCCCACTATATGAGTCTATTGAATTAAATATTTTGATGGCTTATGCCATATTATTTGTGATCAAGAAATGAAACTCATTGCATTGAATAAACTCAAGTATGTATCCAAATATAGACATTATTTCATAATTATATAGTACCTAAGTCTTGTCTATTTAGAAAATACATATCATGGATGCACCTTTAGCTCTATACCTTTCCTATTATAAAAAGACACTCATACACTATATCTATATACCAAATTGCTTATCTCTTAGTCTGAAAAATGTTATTATGCTAACTCCGACCTCTTATCATACCCAAAATACTATAAATATGTTATTTTTAGTTTTTTCAAGTTCTATACCTAAGCCTATTTTATAAATACCTAGACACTTGTGTCCCAATTAGATGCCTATGTTGACACAATTGTCTTATCCCAATGCAAGTGTCTAGTGCCCTAAAATCATCCAATTTTAAAATAAAACATGTACCTATGATAAACCTAAGTGATTTGATGTAATATATTCTCTAAATTATAGGGACAACACATATCTAGGTCTAAATTACTAAAGGAGAATCACATGAGACACAATTTCCAAGGTATAATCTAGGTCACTCTATGTATTTACATATATCACACATTGCATTCTTATGCTCACACAAGCCAAAATGTAGGGGATAATTACATAATTCTAAGACCCTTTTTAGATTATTTGATATATAGATAGATCTTATTAATAAAGGGTTATTTGGAATTGCTCATTAACATGCGTCCACTAACCCATTTTTTCCATAACAAACTAGGAGGTGTGCCTATTGAACACAAATAATTTCCCATTTTACCACCTAAGATGATTAAAAATAATGAAGGGCATAATACTATGGTTCATGATGATACAAATGTTGATAGTGAAAAACATATTGATGAGGTTATCATAGAAGAAGATTTTGATAATGAAGACCATGAGTATATTAAAACTAATGAACATAAGCTAATAGATCATTATCAAGTGTACGCAATTACATTATGTTTTAATATTATTTGTCAAAACCTTTAATAACTTGATGAAATACTAAGAAACATATTATAAACTGAAAAATAAAAAATCACAGATGCACAAGTAGTTTCATCTATTGATCATGATATTAGAGATATTATTCATCCCCATATAACAACAACCCTCTCACTAAAAACATTATAACTTCATACTTATAATGGGGACACATTATATGTATTCCAAACTTTGTTCTTTAAATCTACTATTACCACATCTTAAATGGTAAAAATTAATACCTCAACCCAATTATTAGCCTCGATACCTATACCTACCCAACCTCTAGATACATCTCCTTTGGTGACTTATAAAATATCCAACCTTAAAGAGGTGAAATTTCTTGTCGAAACTATAATAGTTTTGAAAACTAAGGTTAAAAATATTGAAAAAAATTATATGAAATAACCTTATGCTATTGATTCACAAGAGGTGTTGTATAATCCTCTCGCATCAAAATTATCTTTGTACTCCTTGCCAACTAGTTTTGGTTCACCTAAGTTTACATTTTATAATTGTAAGGGTGATCATGAAGAACATATTAAATTTTTTGATACATTATTGTGATTCTAATGATAAAATTTTTAACATATTACTTCTAAGGAGATTAAAATACTATGATTTAAGGTAGTTCTATGATTTACCAACCCAATTAATAAATTCATTAAAACCTATTATAGACTAGTTTTTAGAACACTTCTCTATCAATATCAGTAAAAACATTTCATGTGCTCAAATTTCAAAAATTATTATATATTGTTCATAAATATGAAATTAAACTTGTCTCATTGAACAAACTTGAGTATTATGCAAACACACCAAATATATCTATATCTAATACTAGGTTTACTATCAAACCTAGTTATAAGGCAAAACATCCTTAACCTAGAAAAGGAAAACATCTACCATGATTAATGTGGTGTCAAAATAACCTAATTAACCTATTTTATATAATGCACCATGGAAACATTCTTCACACTTACCTGAGTACCCTATTTCATTACTCCCATGGCTTGTAGAGTGTCACGTCATATCTCTCCCCCATCCTATATAGGTTTATATGAGTAGATCTATACCCAAAGGGTATGATGAAATTATTATTTTTATTATCACCTAGGACTCATGCATTATATGAAAAAATATTTTAATTTGAAGCATAAGATATAAGACCTAATTGATAACTAGAATATTACATTTGATGACCCTTTAAAGGAATCATATTTATAACTTGGTGATCACCAGAACTAAAAAATATTTAAAAATACAGTTCAAGACCATTATAAGAAAGATCCATAGGTGCAAATGGTATATAATGCGCATTACCATCCATCACATTACAAGCACCCATTATATGGGTTTATTGGTACTTATACATGGCATACACCTCCTATTATTTAGATACCTTTTATTACTTTTTATGATAGTGAGATTACGCATGATTGTTCAAATCTTTAGTCCTTATTCATTTGACCATACATTGATCACAAACCTATATATATTAATATGATTAAAAATGGTAGATTAAAAAGAATTTGTGGCATGAAATTAATTATGCATTTATGTTATACAAATCATGATTTACATCCTTTGGCCATATTAGTTGGAGAAATTGTTGGGACTTCACAATTGGTTCTTGGTGAGATTGACATAACTTTAATTTTCGATCCTGTATATGTGGTTACTACCTTCTTAGTTATACCTTCCATGAGTGTCTTTGATATGTTTTTTTATTGAGGTTAAAGGGGGGTGGAATTTTTTTTAACTAGGATCCCTAGACCTTAGTATAAGTATTAACAAAAGAGAGACAAAGGTATACCATAGACCAAGAGAGAAAGTAAGAGAAAAAGGGCCAGAAACAACCAAAACACAACCCAAAAAAATAGAATAAACATAAAAGGACAATTAAAAAGAAACTGGAGCCTAATCTAAGCCTAAATTTCTTGATATGTCCTCGCAAAAAAATTTCATCCTTTTGAAGTTACGATCAATTTGAAATAATATTTTTTCTTTGTCAATGTCTTTTTGGGACCCAATACATTGATGTTGCTTACTATTCCCTTTTCCATATGTCCTAGCTTCAAATAAATATCCAAGGTGTGATTTGAGGTTATCAACATTATGAATTCCCTCATAAATGGTTGGCTTACTACAATTTACCAATAAATTGATTATTTTTTAATCTTCTCATTCTCATGCTCTAAAATATCCACCATAAATGGGAGTATCTACAATTATTGATCATCCTCCTTATCTATAGTGATTTGGTTCAATATGATGTTCTCTTGCTACAAAAAATTCACCATCTAATTGAGATCTATGAGCTCCCTCATGAACTATCATAAGATGAACTTTTGAAGGTCCAATTATTCAACCATCATGTCTAAATTTTCCTTTCCCTTAAGAGAACTAACAAGATTATTGAAATTCTCATAAAGATATTTTTGTTGCTTGTTAGAAGGATTATTACCTTTTTATTTAGATTCAAATCTATCAACTCCTTTCCTAGCTTCAAGAGTCTTATTCTAAGCTGACATATCCCCCTAATCCTCATTATCATGATCATCCTCAGGCACATTTATATCTTCTTCAACTATAATGGAATCTTTCATAGAACCTCATATTTTACCCTACTTACCTTGCTTCCTCTATGAGTCCACTGAAGTCGTTGATGCACTTAGGCATTTTTTAATTTTATCTTGAATCTTAGAGGTTTTAACCTCAATATAATTAGTCATTTTATCAATAGGTCTCTTGGAATTATTGACCTTTATATTCATACTAGTGCTCCCATGGTATGTAAGCCACACCTTTTTTATCTTCCTAATATCCATAGGAGCATCCTCCCCAAGATTTTTTTGAGGATGAGAGATAACCAAATTACTTTGGTTCATACCCTTAAAGTATTTATGAATGAGGTATATTACCTTTTCATGTCTAAGATCTAATTAATTTCCTTTCTTAAACTTCATGATAGAGACTTAAAGTGAACGTAAGATGTAAAAAGATAGGCTGAATGGAATGCCATGTGAAAAATAATTAAAAATCATAAACAAAGACCATTTAACCACATTAGACCTACCTTCTCGAGTGACATATCAAATTAGGTTATAGGTGACCTTAAAATATGACCTAGGTAGTGATTCTTGATCAGAACCATTATGCAACATTTCCATATTTTCCCCTTTATCCAATAATATCTCCTTATCTCTTTTGTAGTATCTGGTAGACTTGTAGATTATAGCTTCCTCAATAGCCAAACCTATTATATGTGTAATAAGATCCTTTGTGATTTCTAAAGTGACTCCATTAATATTTATGGTTATGCCTTCCTAAGCATTCAGAAACATGGTCTAAACATGCATGTCCTAACCTTCTATCTTCTTCATGAACCTTGAAAATCCCCCAAATTATAATGCCTCCAAAATTCTCTCATTATTCTTTACTTCTTGTATAATTTTAGGTTATATATATTTAGTAAACCCATTATGCTCTCAAGAAACATACATAGAGGTGAAATAATCTTTTTCCTAAATCCAAACTACGGACTCTTCAATGTAGAACCAAGTGGTATTTTTGCTTCTTTTGGTATTTGAGGAATGTAATAGATGCACCATAAATTATAGAACTTCTCAAGAATCCAAAGAAAGAACAATTAAATTAATAGAAGACACCAACTAATATTAAGGGCCCAATATCTCTTTCCTCTAATTTTATTAGCTTTCTCAATTCATCATAGGCTATGTTCATTAGATATACCTTCATTTTTTATCCTTTAGACAAGTTTCCTACAAGATATTTATAGTCCATATAAGAAGTTTGTCTCAATGATATCACACCATTATTAGTGAACCAATATTCTATAGAGTTGCACTCCCTATAAATGTGTTGAATAAAGTACTTATTGCAAGGAGTCTATAGTGCCTATAGCTTCCTCTATTACCTATTTAATGGTCCAGGTGATGACATTTTTCCTAGATAAACAATTCTAGATATTCAAATAATCTCCCTCTATTATGATTTTTTGAACTCTCAATTGTTTCACCAATTTAATCCCCCCGTAGACCTACAAGTGCTTTAGCCTAGTGGTCAAAATTTATTCCCATACTTTTGACATATGTTTCTACAAAATTACCCTAATGGTCTCTTAAGATACCACCATTTCCATTTGGGTATGGATTCCATTTTGAAGACCCATCATAGTTGAAATGTATCTAGACTAAAGGGGGGTTCAATTTAGTTCTTATAATTTCATCTTTAGGATCTGGAGTACCTAACTCAGAGATATCAATTTGCCAATTGTGAGATCAAAATTATTCATATAGGAATAGACATTAATATTTGTTATTTGGCACAATGTTATATTTATCCAAAATGTTATAAAAAATCCTTTTGTATATAAATTTGCAATCACTACTCTTCTCTCTAAAGATACTATTGTTGCATTCTCCCCAAATGCCCAAAATGATGTGAGTCAAATAAAGTTTCAAATTTTTATTGAGAAGGGATTTTTGAAGGAGGCACACACAAGATTGCCATACTTCCATCAAAGAACTATATTAAACCCAAGATACATTAAATTTGTTAAGGAAATAGATCCAAATTTCTTAAGAGAAATAGTAACTCACAAACATTTGGCATACATATTCATTGTCCTTTTCACAAAGGACACATCTATTAGCTAAGTTACATAATTTTATTCTAAACCACTACCCAAATAAATAAATCTATTTTAGGTATAATCCATTTATCCCATAGTGTTTCCAAATATAAAATGTATTCAAAGTTCTATTTTAAAAGATCATACCCCAATTAAATTTATAGTGACAATTGAAAGGCTCCTTCTAAACAAGTTGATCTTCTCTATTAAAGCAAGGTATATGAACATTTCTTAGCAAGTTATTGAAATTAGATAACCTCAATGTATCCTCCTAATATATGTGTCTTTGATATGTTATTGTGAATAACTTAGATACATTAACTTTTAGCAATACATTCTATAGTTTATGGTTGTGATAAATACATTCATGCCAATTAGGTAATTATAGTTTCTAGAATTCCATATGAACATCTAGTTGAAAAAGAGAAAATTATACCTAGGTAATTAATTATAGAACCTACTAATGTTAATCTTATGCAAAAGATTAAGCAACATGCAATCCCATTTCTTATGTAGCCAATACTTGAGAGATCACTGCATCATAGATCCATAGTGGGTTCCATGGAATATTCATATACTACACACCATATTTAGATATTTAGAGAACTAAAACATATTCCTATTATTGATATTCCAAAGAAAATATAGAACTCTCAAGAATATGTTCCACAAACCCCCATTTATTCAATTATTTATTAATGACCATAAATTTCTATTGTACATACATAGATAATTACAAATTCTATAGTGACATATATTTCACCTATACATGGTCCTTGGTAGTATCACCAGTTTATTGCACCTTGTTCCTAGTGGTGAGGAAACTATGAGAACCCATTCGATGAGATCATAGGATAGTTATTTCTTTGGAATATTCTAAAAATATCCAAAAACAAAACTTAATAGCTCCAACAATATTTACATACTCTATTAGTTCCTTGGTACATATTTATTGGTTCCATTTTGGTAGGTAACATATCATTTATTTATATATACACATGTGTTTCACACATATTTTCAGTGTGATTCAAGCATACATAGATACATGATCTATGTACTTGTAGAAGTTAGAACTTCTCTCTACTCATGTCATACAGACATTAGCGAATCCACGTATTTGATCATAATCCATCAAGGTTATATCATTATATGGTCACTTTCCTTTATTATGTTTGTGCTTATGTACTTACACATGCCTTTATCCATGATTATATCTTTCATAGTGTACTTGATATGCTATGTATTTAATGCTTTTTTACTAATACATATTATCCATGGGATAGTATGATATGTTATGTTTGTAATTTATTATATATGTCATGGTTTGTTGTATGTTGACATTTGAGTATGTCATTCTTTGCTTTGTGGACATTTGACTAAGTTATGTCCCTTTGATTGTGTGATGTTTTAACATGCCCCTTATTTGAGGTCTCCTTTGACCATTTTATGTTTATATTATTTTAAGTTATTTTATGTGTGTGTTTGATTTATTATTGATCTTGTAATGTTACTATCTAGATATTGCCATTATCTATATCATCCATCTTAGGAATTCATGTAATCACATTCTACATTTTTCAATTATATATATATATATATATATATATATATATATATATATATATATATATATATATATATATATATATATATATATATATATACCTAAACATGTTATTTATATATTTTACTTGGTTCATACATAGATTAAACAATAATATTATTCTTTTGAGGTAAGGTGACTATCATTTTATACTTCCCCTGACTTCAAAATTGGGGGCATATTAGTGAGGGAATGTCATAGAGGCATGTCTTACATATTTTTCATAGTTCACCAGATTTAGATATACAGTGGGGGCATGTTATGGAAGCATGTTATCCACACTCACATAGTTTTTAATTTTGCCAAAAATCATAGTTAAATGATCTAGATACATAGTTTTGGAAAAATTATATACACTAGTACCATTACTATACCCATGTGTTATCATGAGACATATATAAGGTGCATATCCTATGAAAAAAACACCTAAATTACAAAATCAAAATTATTTTTATATTTCAAAACTTTTTTATGGATTATCATCACCCACCGCGTTGGAATTTTAGGGCTTGTATTGAGACATTCTAATACAATAGTTGGTTATCTTTTTAGTATGGCTAAGGTGTGTGTATTTTAGTCGCATATCAATTTATAATATTTCAAGATTCATTGCATAGATTTGAGTCATACTATTAACCCATTTTTATGAGGTGGTCAATACTCTTTAACCAATCACTCATGTGAATGGTCCACATTAGCACTTATTGCATCTAGGTGATGCTCATAGGGGTGAAACATCGAGATTTACCAAGAGGTCACCCATGATTATTGACATGAATGATTAGTTAAAGAGTATTCACCACCTCCTAAAAATAGGTTAAGAGTATGACTCAAATCTACGTAGTGAATCCTAAAATATTATAAATGGCTAAGGTGATTAAATCACTTGATATTACAAAATTTATAGGTTGGAATTGATTACATCATCTAAACCCACCATATTTATAGTGTAATTTGACTTGGTTAACTCACACTAACTAGGTTATAAGTATGATTGGGTTATGTAGTTGAGTTAATCTCACCTGTAGGGTGGTAATTTACCTTTAGTTACAAGGTTAGGGGAAAGTTTTATCTTTCAATATTTATATATTTATGCATTTTCTAGATTTTTATTTTTCCTAATATTAGTTTCAATTATTCATAATGATACATCTTTCATATTTTTAAATCAAATTGCCAAAAGGCAAGGTAGTTTTATCGATACACAAATGTACTCTAAAATATTGCTCTCTTTAATTTAAATAATTTCAAATGATTTGAATATCCAATTATATGCATGGATGATATATTGTAACATGATCTTGGTTGTAGTTTAGTCACCAATAAAGCACTCCAATTAGACTCATTCAAAGGCAAGGTGTGTTATGCACATCTAAGTATACATTCATTTTCATTTAAAATAAAAATTTCATTGTTATATTAAAGTGGAGGTGGGGTGATTTAGACACTATTTATCAGTTATATATAACCCCAGTCTTGTATAATTTGAAAATACATATCATAGATTTACCTTTAGCTTCTAGACTTTTCCCACTATCAAAAGTCTATTATACACTATCTCTTTATGTCAAATTACTTATATCTTAGTCTAACCAATTTTATTATGATGATTTAGACATTCTATCATACCTAAAATGCTATTAACTTGCTTATCTTCTAAATTTGTAAGTTTTGGACTTGTGGATGTTTTCTAGCTACCTAGACACTTACATCATATCTAGATGCCTACATCAACACAAACATCATATCTCAATGCAAGTGTCTAATGACATAAAGTCATCCAATTTTCAAATGAAATTTATATCTATGGTTATCCGAAGTTATTTAATGTGATATATTATCCAAAGGGATATATATATATATACAAGATCAATCCTCACTCATTCCTTGCCTAACATCTTGTTACCTCTCACAAGGTAGCTTATGAAAGGCATTCAATCAAGCACTCAAGTGAGAAAATCTTTCCTATTTTATCCTATTTACATATCAGTCATATGTACAAAAAACCTACATGTCTAAAGTACTAAATCATCATACCATGATGTATTTGATAAGTCACAAGCTAGGTGACTATGTACTTATCTATCACACATTGCATCCTTATGAACATATAATCCAACATGTAAGGGATAAATACATAAGTTTGAGGCCTTATTTGATGTATTTTACATGTAGGTAGCACTAATTGAGAGATGGGTCTTTAGGGAAACTTGATAATATGTGCCCACTAACCCATTTTTACCACATCCACTATAAACATGAAGAACTAGGGTTTTGCTATTTGTCTAGGAGAGCTAACCCATGACCTATATCTAAGCACACCATAGTGAAGGAAACATAAAACCTATAATATTTTAAGTGGATGCATCTATATATAAAAGGAATTTCATAAATGACACCTAAATCTAGGTTAGACAACATCATCCGTGTAACTATCCAAGATTGACACAAGTGTCTAAGGCTATAAAAGTTCTTAATCAAGAATTTGTCAAATAATTTAGAATACTTTTTAAGGATTATTCTTGCTTTTTATTTTTCTAGATGTGTATTAACATTAGAACTATCCAATTATATTTTTTTCATTATCATTTTAATATCTACCATAGTTATACTTTATATTCTTAACATTTCTTAGCATAGTAAATTTATTATCTATTTATCTAAGTTTTATCAATTAATTATCATAATTTAGAGATAGTCTGCCACCCTTTTGACCTAGGATATCCATACCCATTTAACCTTAGAATATCCTAATATATATTTTAGGGTAAAACAAAAAAATAACATCTACATAAAATACTGAGTTTTATATCAAACCAAACTATATGGTAAAATCTACAATGGATAAAAAACAAGAAATGAAAATGGTGAATGTAGTGTCACAATAACCTAATCAGCTCATCTTATATAATGAAACTAAGAGATAATTTACATAATTTATTTAGTCTCTAGCTTCTCTCTTTAATAAGTTGTGTATTATCATCTCTTATCTCTACCTCCTCCCATAGAGGAGGATATGAGTTGACCTCTACCAAAATAATATGGTGCAAATGCTTATTTTGACCATCATTAATATGTTAGAAATTTATTTAATAGATGTTATAAGTTTAATAAAAATATATGAGATCTCATTGTTAGTGAAAATATCACATATGATGATTTTCCAAAGTTTTCAGGATCATAACATGGTGACCATCAAGATATAATATATTTAACAATCCATTATAGGATAATTATAAAGAAACATCAGAAGTGAAAATAGAATACCATGCATATCATTTTCCACCTCATTATGGGAACTCATTATATGGAATAAATTATTGAAAAACTTACATGTGAGATATCTCATATGGTTTATAGGCTTTCTATTTCATTTGATGACAATGAAATTATGGATGATGACTTAGATATTCACTCATTGTTTATCCAGGCATATATTGATCATCAACATATACATAGTGTCATGGTTGATAATGATTCTCATGAGTTTTATTTACCATGACATTACTCACACATTTAGGATATAAACCTGATGTATACCCTTTAACTAACATGGTTAGATAATCTGATGGGAAACCACAAGTTTTTGGTGAAATTAATTTTCTTTTATAGGTTGGTCCAATACATGTGATCACAAAATTTTCAATTATCACACATATGAAAGTATTTGATATGTTATTAGGATGACCTTGTATTCGTAAGCTCTTTGTGATGCACTAAAATGTGAATATATGTCTCAAGTATAACCATGCCAATAAAATTATCAAAATTTCAAGCATTCAATATGAGCATCCATTACAACAAGATAATTTTATTCTAAGATAGTTTATCATACAGCCTATTAAGGTTAATCATGAGTTAAAGGGTGATCAAAAGGAATTCCCATTTCCTAATAAATCCATATTAGAGAGTTTTTCGAATTATAGGTACATAGTGAACTCTAAAGATCCATCATTTACACCTACATGACCCAACTAATTTTTGATAATAGATTAACATGTTTCAAAGAGGGTAAAAATACCCAAAATTATAGTTGCATCAAAGAGTCTACAACACACTAAAAAATGGGTTCCATGAACCATTACAAATTATACTACTACTTCAATACTAAAGTGTCCTATGAGGCATATGTAGAGTATTTTAGATTCTTACATTCTAGATTTGGCACATAAATATGATCCTTAGTAGCATGACCAATTATTTGTATCTCATCATAAGCCTAAAACATTTTATGATCATCCCTTATATGGGATCATCAGATATCCTTATCATCCCTAAATTAAAATATCCCAAAAATAAAAAATAAAAATTTCAAAAAAATTAAAAAAATAATAAAATTCAAAAACATTCAAATAAATAAGAAATACAAAAATGTTTCCTTCTTATTATCTTTTGTTGTTGTCCTACAAGTACAATAATATATAATTTTCAATTTCAATTCATTTTCAAACACTAAGAGAGATATTGTTAAAGAGTGAAGAAGAGAGAAATAATACATCATTATCCATATTTTAACACTAGAAGATTATCTTTAGATACTATGTAAAATTCTATTATCTTTTATCAAAGAGAGAGATAGAGAGAGATAGAGAGAAAGGAGAGGAGAGAGTTCAAACACATAACCACCACTAATTCTAACTTCTAATTTTCATTATTTGATGAACTAAATTTGTGTTTTAAACAAGATGTGCTCAAATAATATCCACATCATCTGCTCCATTTTCCTTCAATACAATAAGCTCATAAAACTCCAAGAAAATATCTTCTTCCTTCCAACAATTTCTTCCCAAGAACCTCCATGCCATGCTCCCCCTCTCACCCCAAATGATTGGATAACCCAAAAATGACCAATAATTTTAAATAAAAATTGATTTAAATTATTTTTCTCTAAAATTACAATTAACCCATTAAATGAAGGGAACACCATCCCTTACATGGGTCCTTTCTTGTTATAAAAAGGCCCATAATTTAATTACACAATTTAGAATTTATTATAAGTTATATTTATTAAATAATAATTAATCAACTTAAATTCCCACATGGGCTTATTACACAATATTTAATTCACTTACACTACTTCCCAAACATTCTAGATCTAGTGGGTCAAGCCTACTATTAGGCTAGGACCCTAAGGGTTGTATGCTTCCTATTAAGCCTACTACATAAGGCTCATAACATTTATAGAAGGCCTATAGAAAAATATTATAAATTTTAGTAAAATTGAAATATATGTTTAGGGCAGGAAATATTAATTTCATTAATCCTTCATATATTATTAACAAACTTTAATCCCTTAGGATAAAGAGGGAAACCATAAATTTAAAAATATTTTAAACAATGAGTTATCATACTTGGGGATGCCTCAAATTAGTAGGGAAAGTTGGTTTCCTCACAAGGGGAATTATAATAATAAACACTTAATTATTTAACAAAATAATACTTGCATAGTTTAAAAATTCAAAAAATAATGATATTATTCCTTTTATTACATTTGAAAATAATTATTTTCACAATCAACACTTCTCTGTAAAACAAATTGATAATGTTTATTCACACCAATAATTCACCCAAAAATTGATATCCCTTTAAAATGAGACTATGAAAATTATTGTAGAGAAGTAATAAGATCAAAACCACCATGTGTAAGTTTAATTTTATTAACTATTACTTTAATTTAGAAAACTAATATAAAAATTAAACAAGTAATTTTTTTTTCAAATCATATGCTTTATTACATGTTATTTCAATAAAACAAATAATATACACCATGTAATAGCTTTAGTTCATTTTCCCCTTCTATTCTCTATTAATGCAACTCATAATTCTCCCTTTATACTCTCTTAAAATCTCTATATGGACAACTTCTTGATTTAACATCATTTCCTTCCATATTTATAACCATAGTGTAGCTATCTAAATGAGTTATCAAATGGTTTAAATGGAAATTAAATCATACTCTTTTTACAAAATATACAACCCAAAAACCATTGACTATATATTTTATAATGTTTCATGATATTTCATAACTTTTCATGAGATTTTCTAAAAATATTATATATAAATTATACTTTCATATTTCTAGAACACTTGTCTTCATTAATTTTTATGTTTGGATGATTGAGTAATGTGAATTCATGAAAATCCATGATTCATAATAGATGCATAAATTTGCATACATAACATTCCTTCTACACATTATTTCCTTGCAAACTTTTTTCAAAAAAATCCTACTTTATGTTCTTGTGTAGTGTTCCTCCATAATTTTCTTATACAATGTTACTTTTTAGTGTTCTTACATAGTTTTATTAACATGCACAATTTTCTTCTCAGATATTTTTATTTAATATTCTTACGTAATGTTACTCCTACATGGAAATGCTATTTTTTAAAGTAAAAGTTTCCTACAGAAACATTCTTGTGGAATGTTACTCACCCATAGGAATGTTACTATAAGAGAAAAGTTTAAAGATCCCACCAAATAAATGTATATAATGGTTAGTGTGTCATACTAGAATGGATTTGCTAATGTGGTGAACCTAAATAAATTGTCTTTCATGACCGTGATGAAAATTAAAAAACTCCCTAAAAATTATTGTGGATGTAAAGGTGACTCTTAGTTTTTATAGCTTGGAAATAACATTAAGATAATTTAAAATATTTTTTAATAAATATTTTAATACCAAGTTAAAACTTAAAAGTTAATAAAGACAACATATATCACAATATAATAGCTTCAAAATAGTTTGGTACCACCACATACTATAGATATCACCACTCTTATACATACATCACCACATATAATAGATAGTAATGTTTTAGTGATTACAACCTATAGTTCTAGTAAAAAAACAAATACTTACCAAGTGAAAATGATATAGAATTTAATTTTTTTGTTGACTTAAATAAAAATGTCATATTAGTGGATATCTCTATGGAATTTATTTTCTAAAAAAATCATTGAAATTAAATACCACCGTGGCACTCTCTAACTATAGAACTGGCTATAGATGTGGCTTAAGTAGAAGATACAATGCTAAAACAATCTTTTTTCATAATTTTAACTCCTTTGAATCACCCCAAGATATAAATATGAATAAGACATTTGTTGAAAACACGGGTGTCATGCCCATGTGTTAGAGATCCATGAAGTAACGTGGTATCATTTTAAACAAATTCTAAATCTTTAGAGTTCCCTTTGCATGAATAATCTAGTATTCTATTGAGATGGCATAGCTATGACACTTTTTTTGTGAATGTTCATGTTTGCCAGAGGAAAACCACCTCTAGGTATGTCAAGGAACATAACCAAAAGGAGTGGAAAAATTACTTACTCCATGTAAATACAAACTCGAAATTTAAGATTCTTTCCAACTTTTGAAAGCTACTTAGAAAATTTTATAAGTTTATTAGTAGCTTTGGAAAGCTACTTAGAAACCCTTGAAAGTTGATAAGTAGAGTCAGTCAGGAAATATGAAGTTTAAACACACATAAATAATAATACATAGCTCAAATTAAAAATTAGACTAATCTATGATAAATAAGTTTAATTACGGGGTATTTTAGAAAAACAAAATACTAGAAGCCACCACTTTACATTGAATTATTAAATAATGAAATTAATTTATCATTCATTGATTTGACATAAAAATTTATCACATAATCATATCCATTTTTGTAAAGAATTTCACCTCAAGTGAAATTATTTTAGAGATATATGTACTAAACATATGACCAATCTAATAAAAACACATTATATCTATAGATTAAATAAATTAGAGAAAGAAAATTTATTAATTGTGTCACATTTAATCTCACATTAACTAGGGAAAAAAAATCTAGTGTGGGACTTTAAAAAACATCACATAAATACAAAAGCATGAAAATTAATCCCACCATTGACAATTATTGAAAATCTCATACTCATTAAAAAATCACATATTATGTAATAATTACATGTTGATGCATTGAAAATCATAATAAATTTGGAATATCATAGCATGTGTTGCACACAATCACATAATTTAGACATCATCACATGTTTTAGACATCACTGCATGCTTTATAAATGAAACATGATTGTAAAACATCACATGACTGTGATAACATGTTGGTGAAGCATAATTTGAAATTTTGTTATTTATTTGTTGAAACACTGTGAGATTAGAAAATGATTGGAGAAGAGAAAGTTAAAATTAAATTAATTAATTTTATAGATACATATATGAAAACTGGAGATATAATCATTTAATCTTTTTTTAATTTAATTTTAAATGAATTTTGATGGGATGGTTTAGGTAGGTTTTTTTTATGTCATCATTTTTGGGATTTGAGAATTTAGGATTTGATTTTTTTTTTGAGTTGGGTTTCATTTGACACTATTCATGGTCATTTAGGATTTGACTATGAAAATATT
This sequence comes from Torreya grandis, assembly GCA_037957365.1. Taxonomy (NCBI): domain Eukaryota; kingdom Viridiplantae; phylum Streptophyta; class Pinopsida; order Cupressales; family Taxaceae; genus Torreya; species Torreya grandis. Next base: position 1,526,234 of record JARHVA010001313.1, read on the forward strand.
TTTTTAGTTAATTTTTAATCGATATTATTGATGGTCATTTTTCCTTAATTATAAATGGAATTGGTGGCACCTTGTTTAGATTGAATAAGTGAATATATATTTATAATGATGGGTATAATGTTTTTGATTAATTAAGGTGGTAAACTAGGGGCCAAACCTTATATAGTTAAAAAAGATAGGAAGGCTGGCAAATAAAAGATGTCAGCACTGAACCAATGGCATAGCCGAGAAATAAAGTCAGAAGCAAAACAAAACACTAGAAAGAATAGAGTCAGAAAGGATGAAACTACATAACTATAGAATTAACAAGATCCTTAAGATTCTCATTGTCTGCATTCCCTGGATTGCCCACCGCTTCCATGATCTATAATGGCCTTCTCCACGTGGACCGCCTTCGAAATCTATCTTCGTCATCAATGTGCATCATTCATGCTCTGTCATCTCCTTCTAAATGATCTCTCTAATGCTTGGGGGTATATGAGCCCCTTGTCACCATACCCTCCATCCTGAGAATTGTTGACCAAGGTTGGCACAAGCATCAACGACCCTGTTACCTTCTTTGTAGGTGTGGGTAATCTCAACTTCAGAAAACTTTTGTAAAAGAAATTAGATGTCTGTAATGATTTATTTTAGATGGATACCAATGTTAGATGCTTTATTAACATCATCTATGATCAACTTAGAATCTCCCTAAATATTCAAATTTCTAATTCCTAGGGATATAGCTAACTTTAATCCCTAAAGTAAGGCCATAGCTTTAGCATAGTTATTTCTCTGGCAACCCATGCCACCAGCATAGACAACAGACATCCCTCCTTTTTCATTTCTTATTATTCCTCCTCCACTTGCTTTACCACTCAACTTGGATGCCCCATCAAAATTGAGTTTCATCTAACTGGGTTTAGGTGGTATCCATTTAGTATGAAGTCTTTGAAGAATTTTCGAATTATCATGCCCAGGGGTAAGGTTTAAAACCCTCTATTTGGTGGTAGTTTGGCTTTCAAATTTAGATAGGGGTTTCTTCGCAACACTAATATGAGCTATTGTAACACTTTCCAAGATGGTCCTAACAAAGGAGTTAAACACCTGAGCAACATTTTTAATAGTGTCCCTAAAAATTTTGTGACTTCACTCTTTCCATAAAGTCCAGCTCAAGCATGGTAGAGCTTGCTTCCATAGTTCCTTAATCCAGGGATGTGTGAAGGTTGAGTTCCAGCTGAGAATTACTTTTTTAAGGTTAGAATTGTAAACCCATTCAATGCCAAAG